>JAECUM010043304.1:0-14016 GCA_016617855.1 Megalonaias nervosa
TTTGCTGCTTTGAGCAAGATTTACGTAAATTGGAATTGGTTTGTATGCATTTAGAAAAACAGCCATAACTTACGCTATAGAGTTTTAAATAGAGAATTGAATCATTCGCATAGAGTGCCTTTAGCGTAAGATTCTGCCTTTGGAGTTAGCTGTAAGAGTGAAATGTGACATTTGAAGATGTGATTGTTTAGATGCTGGACTACAGTTCTGTATCAGTGTATCATTTGTATATTAGTAGGTATGTGAAAGTGACGATGCAGTGCCAGCGAGCTTGCTCTGGTGGCAACGATATATTTTGGCGTCGTTTATTATGGGCGTTAAGGTCCTGAGCGGCCTTTTGGTTTTGGTAGAGATGCTTTGTCCTGTAGGAAGCGCAATCTCTATACCTGCGTGTTTGTGGTGGTAAGCAGGCTTAGGGTGAGCCTGTGATATTGACATGTTAGAGACATATTTGTTCAGAAGCTTTTCCTACAGTGTACATCGAAAACGTTTGGGTACCAGCACAGCATCGGTAATAGTCTACTGGGTTTTCATGATTCCAAGATTCAAGACTCTGTTTGCAAAGATCAGTTTGTCGAGAAATCTCTAAAACACTACTCATATTATGCGACAATCAGATTGAAGCATTGATTTGTGGAGGATCGTAATACCTAGTTATAATTATTTTGTTTGTGCTCTGAAAGCGTTAGTACTGTATATCATTGTTTATTTGTAATCATCTATTTGATATTCTACGAACTGTGTTCTCAGGGGTAGGGTTTATTGGTTAGTCTGACGAATGACCGAATGATTCGGCTTGGATAGCCGCGAGTGTGTGACGTTTTCTTTTGGAAACACCTACATAAGCGACATCATGGCTGTTGAATGAATTAATGCTGATGGAAGATTCTTAAGGGAAGCTTTTTAGCTGTGATAACATAGAGAATTTATTTATATATATATGATCTGCAGTGTAACGCGCTGGGTTTCTCTTTTGTCGTGTTTTGTATTGTTCTTTTCTTGTTTTTGGTTTGCCGCCATTTTTCAGCGCAAGATAGGCTATACATGGTGGCCAGTATAATTGGTGGAGGAAGCACCCGGGGAAACCACGGCAAGAACTACCGACCCACGGGAAGATATTGGCGAGCTTTCTCAAATACGCATTAGCATAGCTCGAGACTCGAACCCACGCAGACCGAGGTGAGATGGCAGTGATCGGTAAAGGCGAGCGCTTTAGACCACTTGGCCACCCGGGGCTCCTAATTTCGTGAAATACTCGTGTTTGGCCTGAAAGTGCTTACTGAGGAATTATACAAATGGGAATCAATGTAAACCATGTAATTGTGAAATTAGAGTCTTTAGGTGATTAGAGGAAACTTGCTTTAGTATTTGCGCATTTTAGAACCTTTCAGTTGACAAAGACGGCTGTTTTGAGGTCATTGGAAATAGGTGAACTCATGGACCATCACGTCACGCCCACTCAGGTGTTTGATTTGCTAGGCATGAGATCCCTTGGTGTAACAATTTATTTCTGAATGCTTGAAATATTAAAGTCCAATATTTTGTCTCTCATATTTTTTTCAATACACTTTGACCACACTTGTAGCTAAACCTATCTTGTAAACAAGTATCTCTTCATACCGACATGTTTGCTTCATGTTAAGTCATGAAATATTCATAATACCACTCTGAAAAATTTTGAATTCAGTGTAATGTAGAATTTGTCATCATTAATGATGTGTGAACAATTTCATAATAATATTGTGTTCTGCAAAGGCTGTGCCATTGTTTACTGTCAACATAGTCTGCGTAGTCTTGTAATTTGCTATAATTTTCAATATGCTTCAACTTAGTACTGGTCTACATTTTCAGTTTTGATGTGTAATGGTCTCTAATTGGTTATACAAAACAATATGTGTGGTCGAATTCTCCCATATCTATATTAATTGTGGCATTGTCTTAACGCTTTTGATCTCGGTTTCACCAAGCGAAGTAGGTTTAGAAACAGTTAAAATCTAGTCGTCTTTTATACCATCAACCGTATGTCATATCTTGTATCTAGGTGGCAAGCTACTTTCAGAACCACGGATATTGAAGGCGCCTCTTTGAACAAGACATTCTCATTTGAAGTCAAGAACTCGAATGATCCGCCTACCTCTGTTACGGTTAGTTTCATTTGTTTGTTTTACAATTTTCGTCTTATAAATAGGCACAGTGGCTGATGCCGTGAATATTTATCTGTAATCGTTATATTGTATTATTAAGATAACTCCAACTGAATTAACACACACACACACACACACACACACACACACACACACACACGCACTATAGTCTGACTATACCTCCCCGTTTGTTTGTACCCCCCTGCCGATTTCAATAACGAAAAGTATAAATTAGATCAGAAATGAACAGAACTTAGTTCATTCATTGATTTATAATTTCTAACCTGACTGTGACCAGGGAGGGCCTAGCACCGTTATCGTCTGCGCGTTTCATGCTTAACGGAAGTTTTAAATATAAAGGACGCCATACTCCAGATCCATTTCCAGTTCCTGTTCAAGTCCATTTACAGCGAAGGTGTATATGCAGGACTACACAAGCACGTACGTAGAAGAAAAATACTATGTCGTCTGCTTCCGATATTTACAATGTCGCAAAGGAAAAGAATGACAATTACAAATTTGCCTTTCACGTGGATTTACCAAGCGGTGTAATTTCTATGTACATGTGTGCAAAGGATATAACTCTAAACTTTTAGTATTATGATAATTTACGGAGTTATCCGGCAGTTACCGAATAGGATGAGCTACTTCACGATGTTGTCTGGGGAAATCAACTTGCCTATATTGTACGTAACATAGCGCCGTGTTAGTATGGGTATTTTTATTTCCATTACAATCTCAATTAGCATCACAATAAAAAACACACAAATAAAAGACAACAACAATAAAAACAAAACAGCAAACATTGGCTATGAGCATAGATCCACAGCGAATACATTCTTATATCTAGATGAGTTTTGAAGTTTCTGCAATACGACTTGTAATAGCTTATACATTCGCGTATAAGTCTAGTACTACTAGAAACTGCATAGACACAGATCCGCCGTCGCAAGATCTGAGTCTATGCATTTTTTAGGAGTAATCTGTGGAACAAACAATATAGTCATTGATCTGCCTGCGCATCATGCATATCAGGATCTATTGTTTTTAGTTGGACATGACTTATAATCTATAGTCTGAATGTACCTACCCATTTATTTGTACCCGCTACCAACGCCACGCCAGGAAGTTGAACCACTTTCACATAACATATTTCAGGAAAATCCTCAACATCAAGTAGCAGGACAAGGTTCCAGACACTGAGGTACTCGCCCTAAGCAGGTCTCCTCAGCATTCACACCATCTTGATGCAGTCCCAGCTACGCTGGGCGGGACATGTTGTACGCATCCCAGACCACCGGCTGCCTAAGAGACTCTTTTATGGCGAGCTTCAGCTGGGACAACGATCCCCCGGAGGTCAGAAGAAACGCTTGAAAGACAATCTGAAAGCTGCCTTGAAAGCGTTCAACATAAACCCTGATTTCTGGGAGCAAACAGTAAACGATCGAGTCACTTGGCGTTCCTCCGTGCTCAAAGGCTCCAAGTTATGCGAATCTAGCAGGACAGCAGCCGCAGAGCTGAAGAGACAAGCCAGAAAAGCCCGTGCCACCAACCTTCTGGAGATGTCCCACTCATCCCTTGTCCCTTGTGCAAACGAACCTTCCGTGCAAGAACTGGCCTCATTAGCCACTTGTGCACGCACAGAACAGAACCAGCCTCTCCAACCCTCGGATGACTAGAGTGGTCCTCGTCGACTCGACGAATAAAACACACCCCCTACCGATTTAAAACGAAGAACACAAGTTAGATAAAAGATACACATAATTTAGTTCATTTATTGATTAATAATTTCAAACGTGATTAAGTCCAGGTGGGACCCTAACACCGATATCATCTGCGCATTTCATTCCAAACGGAAGTTTTCAGTGTAAAAGACGACCTGTTCGCCAGTCATTTCCAGTTCCTGGACAAGTCCATTTTCAGCGAAGGGGTGTATTCAATACTACACATGTATGCACGTAGAAGGAAAATACTATGTTGTCTGCTTCCGATATTTACTATGTCGAATCAAACAAAGGAAAAGAATGACAATTACCAATTTGCATGTCAAGTGGATTAAACAAGCGGTGTAATTTCTACGCACCTGTTTGCAAAGGATATAACTCTAAACTCTCAACATTATGGTAATTTACGGAATTATCCGGCAGTTACGTCACAATGTTGTCAGACAGAATCAAAATGCACATAGTGTACGCAACATTGCGCCGTGTTAGTATGGAAAGTCCGTTAAGTATGAAAGACGTAGAGAATGCCAGTGTTAGGGTCACTCTGGTCACATTCAGGTTATAAATTATAATTCAGTGAATAAATTGATTATGTTCTGTGCACAAATTTTTATCACACTAAAGATTCCCGTCATTGAAATCGGTACGGGGGTACAAACGAACGGGGAGGTATAGTCAGACTATAGTATAGACGGTATTCATTTCAAGCTTTCCGTCTATCAATTTCCAGCAACTCTTTGTTCTGCCTTTAATATACTGATGCATCTGCTTATGACATTTCTACATTTCAGTGTGGTTTTATATTCCGTGTTTAGGTTTTAACAATGATTCACTGTACTGTAATCACACCTACTCGAAAGGTTAACAACAATATTGTGAAATATGTTCAGTTGCAACAAGCTCTATAATTACAAATACAGCTATAACTCTTGTCTCAGTGTAGCAGTCTTTATTCGGCAACTGTGTTGAACTTGGTTGTTAAATGGTTCTAATCCTTTCTATATCTACCTGAATTATCTATAGCTTGAACCAAATAACATACCAGAGAATAGTCACTCTGGAGTAAACGTGGGCTGTCTGACCGGAACAGATGATGATTCTAACCAAACTGTCAGAATGACTCTGGTCGATAACGATCACACGAACTTTAAGGCGTATACATCAGCTGACGGCAGGCTTTGCATTAAGGTAAGAGTTGATATAATAAATTAATGGCAATAAATACTCAATCGTTAAGAAGACTTTAATCTGTAGCTTTAATTTGCTAGAAAAGGTGAATTCAGTTTATAAAATGGCGAATGATGAAAGTTAATCACAATGATTTTTGTTTTGCACTTTGGTATAAAGAGGATCTCACATGGGTAATGGATTTATTTTAATGAGAATAGTTTAGAAAGAAGAAGAATTACTTCTTTCGCACTGACTTACACGATGCACCTTTCATTTGTAAAGTGTACCGACTATGTGATAAATGCAGGATACGTTTAAGAAAGTAATTCTTTATAATCCGCATGAATTATTTCATACATTTTAGCATCGTTGTTGTGTGCTCGTAAATGATTAAAATCTCTGTACAGTTAAGGCAGTTGTTTGTTTTTTTTATTTTTTTTATAAATACAACTGCATTGTACTAGAGCAAGTAAGAACGATGATTAATTAATGTGAGCCTGAATTTTCATCTTCCTGAGTTTTCATGGATACTATGCATGATAATCACACCTTTATGTAATAAAGTTGTGAAGTGTTTAGAACCGGAGTTTGATACTGATCATTTGTTCTGTTGTTTTAGAAAACGAGAAAGAAATATATTGCTTATACAATAGCCAGCCATCGAGTATACATGTACAATAAAGTACAAAATTCTTAATTGGAGGTAGTATTAAAATATACAAAGATATGGGGACTAATTAGTCCATATGTATCCCTGCCGAAAAATCCCTTTGGCATTCAAATATTGTTCTAACTTACATATGAATGTAATGAGCAAATTAATTCGTCGAGCGCCAGAATTTGCAGAATTTAAATCTACAAACAGTCTGGAAATCATATGTGCTTTTCATTCAAACTTGAAATATGATGTTACGTGTATGTAATTTAATTATTTGTGTATTAGTTTTAAAATTCTTTTTTATTTTATTTATGTTTCATAACATTTTGCTGTAATGATAATTTTCACGGGATTTGATATTTTGTTTTTGAAAATTCAGTTTTCTGTTTTGACCTGATTAAAATGTAAAAGTGTTGCTTTATTACTATTTTTAGCTCACCTTGGTTGAGAGGTTTGTAAACACTAGGTGGAAATGATTGGTTATTACCAACGTCATGTGCGGCCCACGTGTTAGCTATGTCGTAAACAGCTTTATTTATTATTCATTTTTTGCGAGAGAATCTGATTTCTAGACAGGGCTATTCTAGGCTACGTGCAAAATGGCATTTTTTTTTTAGACTGCGCTGTTCAAATTAGTGATCACGTAGCTCCGTCACGTGAGCCATCATGTGATCTAAAATCGTGGGTTAAAACAGACGTTTTCTAGTGGATTTGTTCAGTCGTAAAATATACCTTCATGCCGAAAGGTATTCTTGTTGTTGCCATTTGAGTTGATTTTCGTATTTAAAATAATTTATTCACCCTGGAAAATACTCTCCTTCAACGAAATTCTTGGAAAAAGACATTCACTAATTATTCGGAATTCAAAAGCCGAAATTATATTCTTGGTGACTCAACAAGGAACTGTTGACACATCAACACAAACTGGTTATAGAGGACGTCATCGCCTTCCATATTGTAATTTCATCGAGATTCGAACCTGGATTCAATTAGAACTGTTTAATGATAGGACTTATATTTTTGAATTCTAGGATTAATTTTTGGATTATATTCACAAACCGTAAGTCCTATTTCCTATTTTTACCTTGTTTTGTAGGGAAATAAATTATTTTGTTAATCTTTACAAAGCTTGTTGACTTCACTCTTTTCTTTTATTACTTTTGTACGAGCCTACACGTAACAATGAGCTTGTGTCATCAAAATGAGCTGAAAACAAGAGAGAGAGAGAGAGAGAGAGAGAGAGAGCATGTACATTGGATAATGTTTGAATATTACTGGCTGAGCTTGTGTTATCACTCTGGAATTATATTTCTGAACCGATTTTGATCAAACTTGGAATATGCATATATCATCACGATTTTGGACCAGTTCGATAATTGGAGAGATAAACGCATATTAATGAGGTGATATTGCACTTGACTGGATACCACTTTGGACGCCAATGCAATTCAAATATTATTCTGATCTATATGAAAGTGTAATGCATAGTTTAATATATCGAGCGCAAACATTTATGGAACTAAAATTTACACCCCAACCACGAAACTGTATTTTGCTTTTAATTTGATTTTGATCAAACTTGAAATATGAACGTATATCATCGGGATCTTGGATTGGTTCGATAACGAACAAAATCCGTGCATGCTGATGACATAAACTCGTAGTATGGCCGAATGTCTTCAAGATCATGGAATAGTTCGATAATGAGCAAGATCCACAGATAATAATGAGGTGATCTTTCAATTGCTCTTGGATGACTTCGATTATAAGCATAAAGTTATTCATATTAAATATGCCTCTTTCTTTCAAGTTAGATCATGATATAGTAAATAAATGAAATCAGCATGATATAAAATTTGGGAGATAGTTTTTTTATAAATTGTGATCTTACAATACAACGTAATCTTCCTAAAGAAATAGGCAACTGTTAAGTTATGTAAGCCGGGTGAACATTATTAGGACCAACTGGGTCTATTGATAACAAGTTCAGGTTTGAAAATATAAAGTCGAGAATGAAAGGATCTTGTACTTTAAATTGATGTGTAAATATCATACACGTAAGAAAGTTTAACATGGTGTTGGGGCAGACGTAGGAGCAGTATATTGTGACGTCTGTTCTAAGAAACTGAGTACTGAATATCGTCATGTAGACTGAAGCACAAGCAACATCTTGTTACTCCTATCATTCAAGTAGTATTGTTTTGAGGAAAGAGCCTTAAAGAAAATGTGCATATTGGCTTGTTTATTGAACTATGCTGATATATTTACTCATATTTTGTCAACTGGATTATGATGATACCCGAATCAATATTGTTTTACAAAGATTTTTTTCCGAAGGTTTGGATGTTATCATCAGATCTGTTAAGTATATTGTTTTTGGCTTGTTGAATTTTATAAATTGTTTTTGTTGTTGCTTTCTTCTTCTTCTTCTTCTTCTTCTTCTTCTTCTTATTATTATTATTATTATTATTATTATTATTATTATTATTTCTACGACAGACTGCAAAGGAATCAGATGCCCGTTGCTTTACAGAAGGCGGAAAGTGGTGCGTATATAACAGAGAAAAACAAAGATATAGGTACATCACCATCATGGCGGAAGACGATGGCGTACCACGCCAAAAAGCCTATTTTGACATCGCAATAGAACTCATGGACGTAAATGACAAGCCAACCTTAATATCTCTGAAAATTGGGACAATTCTTGAAAACGTTGCACCAGGCAAGTTACTGATATCAATTTTACACTTCCATAATATCACTTAGTAGTAGTAATGGACAATGGAATTACCAAAGTGGAAAACAAGTCGCTCTTCTCAACATACAAGTGTTTGATTCTCATTTAAAGGCTTTAGTAAAATACAAAATGACATTTGTAGTAAATTTGAAAAGGAAGGAAAGCTAATTTTAAAAACCAACTGCACGTTTAGAATAAATACCGCATGTACTCGCTTATTAGTAGATCCCAACTGCATACAACATATTTTGGCCTGTGTAGATTACGGTTGGACTCGTCTTATAAGCAAGTCAATAAGGTACCTGCATTTTAAAGGAAGAGTTAGTTTATTTCACCGTGAACAAGAATTCATGCTATCTTTTTCATTTTAATTTGGAGTTCAGATGATTTTGTATTGTGTAATTTTCATATCCCCAAGTTCCATTTACCTCATTGCCAGATTTGTAATATATATAAAACGTATTTGGATTTACGTATTAAAACATATCTGACTTTCTATGTTTTACATTTAAAAGTTCCCATATCTATGACATACATATTATTTTAAACACAGATACATACAACTTTGGATTCAATGGTGTGCAAATTTCTAAAACATTTTTAGACACTGTCAGTTTCGAATATAAAACATGAAAGTCTTAGCACATTAAATTCATTTTCTCTCTCAGCCAGTTTGCATAAAATATTTAATGCAGATGAAAACATCTGGAGTGAAATGATAATATTGTTCTTGGAGGAAAAATTAGATGATATGCTATTCGTTTTCTTCGCTAAAGTGATGGTTCGTTCATATGTCATACAAGCAAGCGCGTGCTATTAAGCTTATTTAACCTAGCATGTATTATTGTTAAATGTGTACTAGTCCATAGCCTTTTAGTAAAGGTAAGGAAGAAAATTATTGGAAGCAAAGTTAAATGATGTCTGAAAGTCTACCCGTCTTAGAAGAAATTGGGTGATTTTTATATAAATTGTGACCTATGCAGACTGTATTGTATCTTTGACCCCATCATACACTATGCAGCAAATTACCATCCCTGTTAATGATAATTCCCTGGCAGGTACCAAAGATGACGGACACCTTTTGCCAGGGAGGTGTTTGCAACGGGAATTGAAAATGATGTATGCGCATATTTTTTTTAGTTTGAATTACGTTTAGCTAAAACAAATATTTGTGGTAATATTTAGGAAAGACTATCGGTGCTCTTGAAACAATAGACGAGGATAAAGGCCAGAAGTACACGTACAGTATCCAGGAGGACAAGAGTGGACTATTCGTTGTCGTAAATGGGCAATTGAGTGCAAGCCGGATGTTTGATTACGAAACTGAAAACCAGATAATATTTCAGTTGACACTGACATCGAAAGACAACGGTGATCCACCACTATCGGTGAGGTCTTTACAACAACACCACCACCAACAACAACAAAAACTACTACTACTACTAAGTGATAATAATAATAATAATAATAATAATAATAATAATAATAATAATAATAATGATAATAATAATAATAATAATAATAATAATAATAATAATAATAATAATAATAATAATAACAGGATGACCAAATAGACTTTATGATAAATCAACAAATTTTAAAAAAACCCACAAATAAATAAAAAAGCACGTAAAAAATACAGTTCAGCAACAGCAGCGCGAGATGATTATGAAACAGTTATCTTACTTTAAAACCTGGTATTATCGAAATTTACTTGATTATCACAGTCTACATGCTGTTCATAAGAAACGGCTCAATTCTTCTAATTTTCGTACTCATTGTCAGATGCAGAAAGTTAAAAGTACCAGAAATTCAGTAAATGTTAAAAAGAAATATCAGATAAGCAAATCTGTTAAATCCACATTTGCCAAAATATCCACAGATGTTGTGATCCTGTAGTTTAATGATGATGATGATAATAATAATGACAAGGACGACGACAAATATGACGACGATTATGATTAGGACGACGACGACATGAAATAAAATGAGATACCTATAAATTCGAATTTTATGTGAGCACGAATATATAATTTCAAACGCCTTATTTTTTGCACATACTTATCTACAGTGTTTGACGTAATAAGCTGTTCACAGGAAATCCTGTCTACTGACGTTATGTAAATCACTCTCCTTTCAATAGATTTACTGAAGAATTTTTTAAATTGAGACATTTAAAAACACAATAACACCCTTCTCATTTGAAATTTTATTAACAAATTTAAATGTTATAAATTTAAATATCTTTCCACAAATTCCATCTCTAGATGGTCAAGAATAAAATGTCATTAGCACGATTGTGGAATTCGGAATTCGCTATGTATGTGTATTTTTGTTCTTTTAATTGTTGTGTTCGTTACCCGACATCATTCATTTTGGTTTATTCTTAATTTTTAAACTACATATCAGGTCACACAGGAAATTCAGTTTTCTGTACGTAATGTGAATGAAAAGCCACGTAATCTGCAATTGACATCAGCTAACGGGATTCTTCCTTTTGAAGTAAATAAACCCAAAGTTAAGGAAAATGTAAAAGGTGAGAAGTTTATAATATATTTTAGACTACTCACTCTGTCTCTGTCTCTCTGTTTTGGAATGAATCTCAGGAACTATTTTTACAAGCGGCAAATAGACGTAATATAGGAATAGCAACTGTCTTATTTCTTTTTTTTTTCAATATAAGCAACAGTTTTTCTTTGTTAATTTTGAGTATTTGCCATCTTTATCATAAAAATGTACCATTATTACTTTATTATTTTGGAGTGTTTGCCATACCTATAATGTAAAAATGTACCGTTATCACTTTATTAATATAGGGTGTTTGTCAATGTTGTAATATAAAAATCTTCAAATCGAAATACTTGACACAATGACTCATTCTGTATATTGTATGTCCTTCCTATTCTTATAACTGGAATCGACTGTGTCGTTTTAGGCAAAAATACCATCTTGTAAGCTGTTGATATGGTTCCGACTCTATGGTCTTAAACTAAGTAACATCAAGAAGCGAATCCAACAAGTTTATTAAAATTAACAAATAATGTATTTATTTAAGTTACAAATTGAAAATTTAAATTGAACTTACAGTATTGTTAAATATATCCCAAGTAATCCAAAATGTTTTATCACATGTCCAAAAGGTTATAATGTTCCAAATGACTTGCAATATTGAATGTGTCTATGTAAAATATAGTCTTAATGTATCACAATTATATAATCCAGAATGTCTTTGAATGAATTCAAGATAATCCCAAGGTAGTGTTTTAGTCTAAAAAGTCAAGGTGGACTTTCTAATTCCAATGAATAATTTAAGCAAATGATTGATCTCATATTATATCTGAACACAACAGTAAATGATTCCACGGACTTGAAATAGGAATGAATAATTGTTTACTAAAACATCTTTGTGTACACTGTCATCTGACCTTTGACGCAAAATTATTTTCTGGAAAACTTCACTAACTTGTAAACAGGGTCAGATTTTGAACTTAAAATTTCAATAAAGAAAATGACAAGAATCAGGTAGAAAACCCTCAGATTTGACAATGGTCAGGTAGTACAAAACTCCACCCTCAATCACGGATAAACGTCAATCACACACTGTAAATTAAATATACATAACAATATAATTTATTAATGAGTTTGCCAACAAAATCTGTACACTATGTGGCTAATATCAGGTACGTGTCCTTTACATACGGGATCAACCCATAACTTCTTGTAGACAATATTCAAACTATAAAATATAAAAGGTTACAGGTAATATGATTTCAAGCTTTTTTCAGGCTTCATTCAGTCGTATTAAAGTTGTTCTCTTACAGCTACATGAATTATTTGTCACATTTAAAATGTTTCTTAATTTAATACTTAATGTTACTTTCTTCAGATGCAGTCATCGGAATAGTTTCAGCGGAAGATGATGACTTGGGCGACTCGCTGTATTTCTCTTTCAGTAAAGGAAGCGATTCGAGATTATCACTCGTAAATGAAAAATGTTCCAAGGTCCCGGTAAGTTTTTGACCATACTCATTTTGTTAAATACTTGCTTCGACTTTGTGAAATATCAAACAAGAAAGAAATCGTGGAATTTTTGTTGTTTAGAAAAGCCATAAGCATTTAGGAAGACCTGGACAGGAGTTTATTATCTGTGTAAGGCTCATATGCTGTTTTAGAACCGGAGGTAGTTGTGGCAAACCTAAATTGGAAAACAACGCGAAAGCTGTAAAGTTAGCAAAAGCACACGGTGACCAATATATACTGAGTCTCGTGAATTAGATGCCGAAGAGCAGAACTATGAGTATTTTGTACATATACTGATTCTGATGTCTACAGCCTTGTATATTTGAATTCCTGGTCATTCACCTTGTCATTTTCTGTCTGATTCAAATGCCGTAAGACTTGGATTGCAAAATGCTGTTTTGTAAGTTAAAAAGAAACTTTTTTGCCATAACGCATGTAATTATTCATCAATAAATCAGATGGACTGTTGAAAAGATTTTCTGAGAAAGAGAGTAAGGCTATACTGAGGTAAAATAAAAATATGCGCTTTTTATTTAAGGAATCAATACATATTGCGTCAATTAAATATATGCATTTTATTTTCAGGGAATCAATACATATTGCGTTAATTAAATATATGCATTTTATTTTCAGGGAATCAATACATATTGCGTCAATTAAATATATGCATTTTATTTTCAGGGAATCAATACATATTGTTCAGTCCAACTTATTCTGATTGGAAGTTGTGATTTTGAGAAGCAAAACGAAACCTACTTTAAGATTGAAGTGAAAGACAAGGAAAGCTTGAATGCTTCGCTTGAACTGAAGATGGAGATTATTGACACCAACGATAAACCAGGGGTAATCATTTTGTCATATGTCTCTTTGTGTTACATTATTTTGTTCCAGTGTAAACAAATATGGCATAGATTTCTACATTCTTTTGTTCCAATGCAAATATATATGGTATAGATTTCACCACTCTTTTGTTCCAGTGTGAACATATATGACATACATTTATCCATTCAAGAGGAACTCTATCCTAAATTCGCACTAATTCATAAAAAAATACAGGGGTCTTTAAAATATAGCAAGTCTTTAATTAAATATTTTACGTTTGGTTCATAAGAGGTATATATATATATATATATATATATATATATATATATATATATATATATAATATATATATATATATATAACAGAAATTTAAGTGAGGCTAATCGAATACTACGTTTTTATTAACTAGAAAATGATAACATTCTATTTAATTTTCGATGGTATGAAATAAATTGTTTGGAAGTTTTTTTTATCTAAGTTAGAGTCCAATTAGTCATTATTCAACATGTGCAGGTATTTTTAAAAACTTTGTTTTTATAAAATAGAAAATTATGTTTCAAATGTACATTGGAAAGATCTCAATAAATTTCAACTGGGCTACTAACAGTTTGCAAATCATATTCCTTTGTTATTCATTTGACTACATGCGTTGATAATTTACATCATGTTAATTAGATAAATAGGTATATGAGGCTAATATAAGTCCATCCCTTTTAAAGTTAGGTTTTCAAGTACAAATAT
>JAECUM010043306.1:0-16562 GCA_016617855.1 Megalonaias nervosa
TTTTCTACAGCATCAAGAAGAAATGAGGAAACCAAATATGAAAATGATGAATGACAGTGTTCAGCAAAATGAGAACAGAACTCGAAGAAATGAGAGCATTATAAGAAACAAATGACTTTCCAAACAATTGCAAGCCATCTGTAACAACTACAACAAATACAACAACAATGATGACTACGATGTTACTGGCAATGGGACTTGGAGGAGAAAACGGATTGAGGTAGTTAATCTCGTATATTAAATCCATGATTTTTGTGCATCATTTTAACACGTAATATTTCAGGGCCGCTCATATCTCTTGTAACGGGATAATCATCTATCATTGTCGAATCAAATCAAAACAAGAAAATACAATAAACGGAAAGGTTTGTGTGTATATATGCGTGTTAGCTGAAGTGGCGATTACAACAATACCTGTCCATCACCACCATCACTACAACTTAGACAGTTGAGATTTGGTTGGAATTCGCTAGGTAGTCTCTCAGTATTTGTTTCATATTCAATCAACAAACAAAATGACTTCTAATTTAGTTTGGAACGACAACCATCACTTACACCGTGATATTTAAAGATTTTAAATCAAAAGTCCAATCAGGGAAATCAGCCACGGTTATAACGGACTGCTCTGAGTCAAATGTTCGAGTTCCAGCAACATATTGGGCAGAATATCAAGCTCGCTTGCTTTTGCGACTTCCCATGACAGATTCAAATCTCTCGCATGATCTAATTTAGCAGACGTATAAATACCATCTTCCAAAAATCATACTCAAAATGTAGCACATGTAACAGTAAAAATGTATACGTGGCTCGTATCGTACCTCTTTCAGGCAGCGAATGACGACTTCGCAAGGTGTTTTCCATGAATCATCTCCCAGCTGTCAAAAGCATCATAGTGAATACTGACAAGGACCAAGGGAGTACGTGTTAAGACCGTGCAAACGAATTTTAAGCAGTTGTTCAAACAGAGAAAACTGATACACTGACATATGAAAGCGATTATGGGGAAGGATTAAGCAATCGTACAACCTTAAGCAATGAAGATAAGCAGGGACACCTTAGCAGCAAGCTGTTATAGAGAGGCTGTGCTGACCTAATGAAATGCAGTGAATTCAAGAAGTGTTAGACCCTCGCTATATAATGAACTTTTGCCCACAAGTAGTATGAGGCAATCTGTTGTCTAGAAGACCTAATTTTCCAGATGGCAGATATACCAAGAGCTATCATTACCAATATCAGTGGAAAAGGGTGGGATTAGCATCACTCAGTATGACGCAATTTGACGTCTCTGTTTAACTACGTCACTACAACCACACCATACTTCAGACGCATCCTCGCCAGAGATGGAACTACCGCAAGATGACTGAGCACTCCAACATGACAACCAATGCCACGATTTTTGGTTAGAAGCAGTAGCAAAACCTTTGCCTTCGAGAATGCACTATATATACAAAACTGGCGGTACCCATAGAAGCACAAAAGTTCCAGGTGTACTGCGCAGTACCTTGTTGTCTGGCAATATTAGCCATCAATGACATTAATTTAAACATAAAACTACCAATAATATAGTATACATTTCCCTGTACAGTTAAAGCAATGTATTCAATGTGATTCCTGCATCCTGTGGACTCACCATGTATGCACTAGAATGCGGTAAACTAGGCATCTCAGAAGACACTTGGTTTTGCCCGAAATCTAACCACTGTCGGCGTAAATTCTGAGATTCCTTCTTCAACACGTCTGAAACAGGTGCAAACACCTTAAAATATTGACAATGCTACACGCAGAATCTAAAAACAATGGATACGATAGCAATCATTTCTAAACTATCCCTGCAATTAGGCAGTATTTCGTAATAACTTTGTTGAAGTTTCAGAACCATTGATCCTCCCAAAATCAATATACTAGATAAATGTCTCCTTCCCAAATAGCTATTTTCCAGCTAGAACTTTTTGACTACCATACGTTCCCAAAAGACCGTACCGCACAGAGTGATGGTGTCCTTAGTTTGTATGTTAGGACATACCAGCAAGAAGAAGGATGAATGTATACGTACATAAATAATCCTTCAAAAAACATTAATGGCACCAAGCTAGCAGCTACAAACCTCCACACGTACGAGATAGCAAATTCTCTAAGGACTGGACAGTATCCTTGCATGAAATAACTATCCATTATGATAATTTGATGCTGCTAGGAGACCTACCTTTTGACTATTTAAATGAAAACACACGTCAGGTTCTTCTCGATATTTGTTTAACACGATGACTATAATTTATTGACCAACCTGTTTCAAACATCAGGACAAGCCCTCACATTGATAAGTTACCTTAGAAAATAAAAAGCAGAATCTATGCACCTCTGACAACATATTAGTATATCCGTTTTAGTATAAGTAAATTCAATTATATGATTATCACATTGATCAAAGGAAGAGTACCAACAACAACCCGTAGTAAATTTTTTTTTCCGCAGTTTTAAGGATTTTTAATCAGGAAAACTTCATTACTGACTCAAGGTTCACACCTTTTTATGAGCTTATATATTTGATGATCCCGATGATTAGATGTCTATTATACTAATGTGATTGAGGTTAGTGTTTATCTTAAACAGAAAAACAAAACAAAACAAAACGAAACAAAGAAAGCAATTTTATCCCTTTATTAATGAAAATGAAAGGAAAGTTACATATAGGAAAACTCAATTACTTCATAAATACTAGAGATATAGAACTACAATAAACTGAATAACAGAACCTCCCACCCCCATCCTCCACCCCCACCCCCACCCCAAAAAAAAAGTGATGAGAAAACTAGGGTGAGAAGCGATACCAGTTTATCGTTTCTAAGTTGATCTCGCGGAACAGAAGGCAAGGATTTTTGGCTCCGGCTAACCATTAGACCATTTCTGGTAAACACAGAATAAATCATCCTAAAACAAAACGATATATATATATATATATATATATATATATATATATATATATATATATATATATATATATATATATATACCTTATATATACTTATATATATATATATATATATATATAATAATGTGTGTATGTTTGTGTAATAGTCTCGTGGTGATGTATCGTGTAAGTGGTATTTGTTTAAATTCAACGTACTGTTTGCAGATCTATTCCACACGCATTAAGTTAAGACGAACAACTTGGGATATTGGACGTTTCTTTACACTCGTCTGTTTTGCACATAAATTGGATTTGTCTGCAAGTTCAGCTGGTGAAGTATATTTCTCCTTTTTCTATACACCTCACCGAGACACACAACGATAAATTAATGCGTTAGAGATGCATATCTTTTCACTGTAGGACAACTTTACATTATTAAATACAGAGAAGTAATTATTAACTCTAGAGAACCTTTAAGGTCCTAAACGTTCGCCGAAACATCCACAAACATCGTTCTGTATCTCGGAGGCAGACTCATAAATATTTAGTATTTTCAACTGAGATCATTGCTGAATACGAGCATTTCAGTCGACAAAAGTCATTTTTCTAGGTACAAACTATTAGTTTCCGTTCTTGCAAAAATACGCCAAGAATCAATAAAGGCAGTGATATTCTTAGATGATCACGGTGTTCTAGGAGACCTTCTCGTGTATGGCAGCCTTCTGACTGTTACTTCAGCCACAAAACGATGGCTTTGTAAGTGCTTAACTGGTAGGGATGGAAACGTCTACTCGTCATGTTTATTCCGGTGTGTGACACTTTTGCCAGGCGGTCAAAGTGTTTCACTGATGAAATATGTAATTGGAGAATTAACTTAAGAAACGGAAAGGATGTGGTTATATTGGTGTGATAAACAATGGGAATAATAAGCATAAAAGGAGGAAAATTTATTATCGTTTAATTTCGTTTATTTTCAAACAATATGCATACTTCATGTAAATGTACAGAACCGCATATGCAAATCAAATATAGGTCACAAATAAGCAATATGTGAAAAGATGTGGGGAAAAATACAAATGATATTGACGAAAGACCAAAGGAATAATGCCCTTATAAACTTTATGATGTTTAACTGTAAATGTTAGGTTGATTATAACAGCATTTAAACGTATTCTTTGCATTACAAAATATCTTGAAAGCGTATGCAAATATTAGAATTAACCATACTCGATTTTATTTCCATAGCTTTTTGTTCTAGCCAAGGGTGTAGCAGCTTAACTAAAAATATTCGCCATTACTTAAATGCATGCATCGACGGCTTTATCTTTGTGTATTAGGCGTCATCGATCAGATGCACTCATATTTTTGATACATCTTCTTTTATGCTTTAATTTCAGAAACATATTTTGCAAACTATTATATTGTTAAAGCAGATAAAAAAAAGAGCAAAAGCCCCATACATCACTGATCATGTTGCGTGTACAGTTAGACACGATTTATCCGACGCTGCTTTTTCAGTTTGCCCTCGAGTTGTCCGACTCTGCGTGTACAGTTAATCCCGAGTTATCGGAAACTTCAATATCGTTCATGTGGTGATCCCAGCTGAAATGTATGCACTCTACAATATACGTTTGATCAGATGACTGATTGTACGAGTATAGTGTGACAACAAAATACATGCAAAAAGAAAGAGTAATGAAGAAAAGATCGCAACAAACATTAGAAACTATATGAAAATTACTTCACTGTGACATTTTTGTATATGGCTAGAAAAAAAGGTAAATAATGTACTGCACTTAAAAAAGAAAACCATGTACTACAAAAGTGTTAATTGGCATTTGTCAGCGAGTCGATGGTGAATCAAGTGGCCCTCCTGTACTAAGTGCAATTAAAAATATATTATGGCCCATTCCCTTACAAGTCATAAAATTAGTCGAACTGTTTTGCTTCAAGTCAGGTAGGTTTCGGCCATTTTATAATTGTGACCAAAATCAATTTTTGGCCAATTTAATAAAATCAACTCCATGCTAATCATCAAATAATACCTGTCCACGTGGAAAAAGTGAAGTATTCAAACCCTTTAACCAGTTTTGGTTCATTGATTGATTGATTGATTGATTGATTGACTGATTGTGGATGTTACATCGCATCCTCACTGTAAGGCTGAATAGAGGTACAAAAAGTCACATGAAGAAACAGAATAGTCAAAGAGAGCGATAAAAGCACAAAAACACAACAAAAATATGATGGAAATATATGAGGGTCTCCGTTGAACGGGAGATGTAAATGTTCGTTGCAAATTGAAAAAATAAAAAATAAAAAACGGTGATTATCAGAAAGGGTGCTCCTTAAAGCTGCTAAAAATAAATAGGATTCCACACCAGCTAAATGACTGAATAAATGTTAACTTCACAAATTTAAAATATAAGACGCAACACTCTCTCTATAAATTGCTTTACAATGAAGTGTTCATTGCAAAAATAAACTTAGTCGGGTCGTCGCCTTTAATTATGTGGGAGTGCGTAATATGAGTATGACCAATTATAAATCTTTGAATGACTATCTCGTCCCTACGGATGGTTCTCTAGAAGGACGCCAATCGCCTACAGTTGAATTATCGCATGGAGCTTGTTATTTTCAGCATAATTCAATGATTCCTGCCACTTACTAAATAAGGATTTCTTGCTACTAGGTTTAAGGTCGGTGCATCTTATTTTAATATCAGATGGTTGTAGAGGTAGGGCTATTTTAGCAGCGCTGTCGGCTTTGTAATTACCTTTAAGACCGATATAGCGGGGTAACTCACCGTATACGGTATTGTGAGAGGTACACATATCGGTATGTTTGATGAGAATATTGGTCAGAAAAGGGTTTGCCAACTTCATGTTATGTAGCGACTGAAGTACTGATAACGAATCTTACAAGTTAATGGAGTTTAAAATATGTTGCTTTCGATACACTTCAGGACGCGGTCTAATGCCCTGATCTCGGATGAAAATATCGATGCACCATCTGACAAGGGAACTTTGGTAGTGCGATTTCCACTTATAAAGGCTCCAGCATCCTTTTCCTCATCCTTTGATTCGTCTGTGTAAATTCTTGTCTAGTTCCTAAGTTTGTTCAGGAATTCCTTATAAGAGTTATAAAAAATGGAAAGATTGGTCTCAAATTTTTTCCTTCGTGTAGCTTAAAAATTACCATATGCCAGGAATGTGTTTCGCAACCTGATGCCCTTCGGATTTTTGAAAAAAGTCAAGTTTTGTATTATCAAGGCTGGAAGATATTCGAATGCCAACGGTAGGTATGACATTTGGTTTGTTTTGGTTTAAATGTTTTGTATTTGGGTTGGAATACAGTAGGAAAGACAGGGTTCAAGGGTTGGATCTTAATTTGAGGATATATGATATAAATATTATTTTCTACGATGTGATAGAGGTGGCTTATTCGCTCCAGTCAAAAGGCTTTAACATGAGGATGTTCTACACGAATACAGAGCGAGACGTATTGCTTGGTGGTGAGTTGGGTCAAGCATCTTTAAATATGACTGTCTGGTTGAACCAAAAACAACACAACCATAGTCCAGATTGGATCGAATAAACGTGAGTTTTCTTTGGAAGGCAATACATAAAAACTGTTACCTCAACAACTAGTATAGGTGTTCCCTTCAGCTCGAGTTTAGGATACCTCATAGTTTCTTATAAATGACCATTTTGGTGAGCGATATTGAAATACTATGGGGGTCGGAGAGGTGCATCTGTGTGTTCACAATATTAAATTGTGTTCTGCTATGGAACTGTTCTCAGCCGTAAATAACGTTCCCTAATGTTACTGAGAATATCTCATTTTCCGTTCTAATCAATTGTACAAATTATTTCCCTATGTGCTTCTTTACTTATATTATAGTCAGAATCAAGGTATGTTGGGAGGTAGACGGCTTTACCTTAAAACAAACCAAAGATCGTGCAATTTATTTTGGTTATCCTGTTTTTAAGATTTATAACATACCTTATATATTTTTACAGATATATGTTCAATTTCACGCGTATGTGGGTGCAAGTTATTTTTAATTGATTTCCTAGCTTTATATAGTGTTTAAGGATCACAAGGCTTGGTAATTATCCACTTAAAAAGGTATTTTAAACAAATATCCTAAGATCAATAATGCGTCTGGTTTCATCATGTACCGTTTATGCAATAATAATAATAATAATAATAATAATAATAATAATAATAATTATTATTATTATTATTATTATTATTATTATTATTATTATTATTATTGTTGTTGTTGCAAAATAGAAAATCTGCAAGGGGCGTATTCTCCGTGTGATGGGTCGGCATAAGTTTGGAAGAAAAGTTGTAGATACAGTTAAACAGAATTTATTTTAAGTAGGCCTCCTATACGACGAATTGAAATATATCATTTTTTTTTTGTTTGTTCAGAAAGCAATATTAAGACATACTCGATCAATCACATATTCTTGGTGGCCCTTTTGATTTTAAAATGGCCAACTGTCTTTCTTAATTTTGCACTGTTATAATATTTCAAATTTGTTGATGTTCTCTGTAGTCTTGCACCCCACCCCCGGTGTGAAATTTTAGATATTCATTAAAATATATTTAAACGTTTCATCTCATTAGGCGGAAAGTGGTGTTCTTTCATTGTTTTCATTTGTTAGCTTTTCTAAAGATTTATTTTTTTTAAATCTGTAGAAATCCAATTGAGCAATTATTCAGACAGTTTCAAACAAATAAATTGGGCAGCACCTTCAGACTCATATGGCACTGAATAACACACTTATATATTTGAATATTAAATTGAGAGAGAGAGAGAGAGAGAGAGAGAGAGAGAGAGAGAGAGAGAGAGAGAGAGGCCTATGGACATTTTATTATTTAATTAATAATAATTAAGAACATTATAATATGTTTAAGAAACAACAACAACAACACAACATTAAATACATCACAGTATATTACCACATAACTGAGAAATTTACCGTATTATGTCTACATCGTTTGCAACTTTGTATCATTGATAAACACTCAGATAAGTCCCAAGGAAAGTGCACACATATCGTTATGACGGACCATATTTTTTTAGGTTATGCGGTGTAATTTCTATTTCAAGGTTTTAATCCATCCCAAATTCCTTTTCTCTCTCATTCCACATTTCTGCGTAGTTTGTGCGTTATGCAGGGGGGTGGGGGGTGGATGAACAGAAAACAGAAATGATTGCGATGAAAATGTGTATCATATTAAATTCATTTAGAAAACGCGGATTATTCGTACTTTCTGTTGTTATTTTCATACGCCACTAATGATTAATGTGGGGAAATTCATCATCGATCTAGAATCAAATAAAATTAAAAAAAATGTACAACTAACAAGCAATTTAATTACATATACGTAACACTTCACCCATAAAGAAAAAGAAAGATATATGTAATAAAATTTTCTTTTTACCATATGTAAATTATACACGAGGTGAAATAAAATTGCATAAGAAAATTCTTATGAATTATACAAAGTGTACATGAAATAATATTTCTATACACGGGAAAGTGCATCTGCAATCAAACTGTCTTTTCCTTTGATGTGCCCGATATCAAGATTATATTCTTGGAAAAACAAACTCCACCTTAATAATCTTTGATTTTTATTTTTCATCTTGTCGATGAAAGTAAGGGGGTTGTGATCGCTAAACACAACAACCGGAGAAGGGGCTGAACTAATGAAAACTTCAAAATGCTGTAATGCCAATATTAAAGTCAAACATTCCTTCTCGATTGTTGAGTAATTTCTTTGGTGCTTATTTAATTTCTTAGAGAAATAGCACACTGGGTGATCAACACCATTTCTATCTTCTTGAATCAATACTGCTCCAACCCCAACATCACTTGCATCAACAGATAATTTAAAAGATTGACTGAAATTTGGAGCTGTAAGAACCGGCGCACTTTTGAGTATGGCTTTTAACCTATCAAAAGCCTCCTGACATTTATCAGTCCAAAGAAACTTGTTTTCTTGCTCAACAAGTTTGTCAGCGGTTCAGCAATATTAGAAAAATTGGAACAAAATTTCCGATAGTATCCAGCCATACCCCAAAATCGCATCAGTTGCTTTTTACTGACAGGCACAGGGAAATCAGAAATAGCCTTGGCCTTAGCATCTATAGGTCTAACTTGACCATGTCCAACAATATGTCCTAGAAAAGTTACACAAGCACGGCAACATTCACTTTTAGATAAATTGATAGTCAAATTTGCATCAGTGAGTATGTCAAAGAATTTCCGAATAGTTGCTAGATGATCTTTCCAGGTGTTGTTGTAGATGATGACATCATCGATGTAAGCATCACAATTATCTAGACCAGAGGTAATCATATTCATCAAGCGTTAAAAAGTACTTGGCAAACCCTTCATCCCAAACGGCATCACTTTGCATTGATAAAGTCCATCTGGAGTCACGAATGCCGAAATTTCCTTTGCCCTTTCTGTTAGTGGAATTTGCCAAAATTCTTTCAGAAGGTCAAATTTGGTGACGTACTTGGCATTTCCAATTTTATCAATACAGTCATAGATTCTTGGTAATGGAAATGAATCTGTTTTTGTCACACTGTTCACCTTCCTATAATCAGTGCACATACGGAAAGTTTTATCTGGTTTCGGAACAAGTATACATGGTGAACTCCAGTCACTTTTACTGGGCTCTTATGAAATCGTTCTCCAGCAAATACTGAATTTCGTAATTCATGTATTCCTTTTTGAGAGGGTTCATCCTGTATGAGTGTTGTTTCACAGGTTTTGAATCTACAATTTCAACGTCATGAAAAATGTTCATAATTTCCGAATTCCGAAGATTTGTTGCTCCAAGATCAACAGAGTCCGATTGAATTTCTTCATTTAGATCCTCAGTGGGTGGGACAGGTACAACTGAATTAATTGCATGATTTACCTGGCTATCTCTTTCAATATACTCCTTTAACATGTTAATGTGTCAAAGTTGTTTTTGTGTTTGCCTGCCAGAAGTATTTATGATGTAATTGAAATCATTTACTTTCTTTTCAACCTTGTATGGACCATAATACTTGGCCTGAAGGGGATTTTGTGGAACGGGGAAGAGAGCTAGAACTCTATCACCAGGCTGAGAACTCCTATCCCTTGAGTTTTTATCATATCTTGATTTCATTTTTAACTGAGTATAGTGCACATTTGCTCTTGTAACCTCACAAGCCTTTGACAACTTATACTTAAAATCAGAAACACAATCAAGAAGATTGAGTTTTGTATCTACATTAGAAAGAAGTTTCTCTTTCAACAGCTTCAATGGTCCACGCACAGTATGTCCGAAAACTAGTTCAAAGGGACTGAATCCTAAAGATTCTTGAACGGACTCCCTAACAGCAAACAAAAGTAAATGAATGCCTTCATCCCAATATTTACTCGTATCAAAGCAATATGACCGACTCATATTCTTCAAGGTCTGATAAAATCTTTCTAAAGTCTCTTGGCTCTCAGGGTGGTAAGCAGAAGATTTAAATTGTTGAATGCCTAATTCGTGCATAGCTTGCTGGAAAATTCCAGACATGAAATTTGACCCTTGATCCGAATGGACAGATTTGGGAAGGCCAAATTGAGTAAAAAAACATTATCAAAGCTTTTACTGTGGTTTTGGTTATAATATTCCTCAAAGGAATCGCCTCTGGGAATCTTGTTGACGCACACATAATGGTCAACAAATACTGGTTGCCTGACTTGATCTTAGGTAAGGGACCAACACAGTCTACCATAATTCTGTTAAATGGTTCGTCAAATGCAGGAATAGGTTGCAGATGAGCCTTAGGTTTCTTCTGATTTGGTTTTAATGGAACCCCACGATGTTAAGGACCAATATCTTTCAAGATTCAGTGTTATTCAGATGATTTGGCATATACAACGTTTTGCACGTAACGGCGGCATTGGGGCTTTAATTTCATAGTAAAAGAAAAATACATTTCAGTCACAGAAGCTTGAAGAGGTATATTACAGTGTATGGATAAATGTTGATAAAAATGAAAATAAAAAGAAAGAAATAACGAAACAACCCCATCATATCTATAGGTATTGATAAGCAAGATGCACTTTAGAGTCTACATTCTTATTTTGTAATGCTCGGCTGGTTAGCAAAAGCCATCAGTTTCAATCTGAACCAATACCATCCGTATTCTTGCAACCTATTGCATCTGAAAATTACACTAACATTATCAATTACCAGCCAGAACAAGCTTAATATACATATAGCTTTACATTCTTTACCCCTCCTCCCCAACTTCCAAATCTCGCAGAAACGAGATCATGTTTTGAGCTTGATGTGATAGTCTTTTCGAAGGCTTTCAAACTGATATCCCCTGGGAGGGAACAGATGTGATGAGAATATTAGATAAAACATCGTTTCAAACCCTATTCAGACAACAACTTTGAGAAAGCTGATTGCTGCCGATCGGGGCGGGTCCAGCTTGTTTCCTTATGTCACTGAATCGATAATTCTCTAAGAAGGTTAACAATTCCTTCCCAGAGTGTGCATATTGGTACCAAAGGCATATTAAAAATCTCGTGTAACGAGACATACTCCAATTTGGATTATTCAGCAGAGTGCTGAACGCAACACGCAATTACGAGGAAGTTGGTGCCTTCGTCGAGAAGCTTCAAATGAAATATTTTAAGCTATTTTCGTTAAAACATGTGCGATGTATAACTTGTTCATTGAAGAAAACTACCTCGACATACCTACTACCTTAGAAACATCTGATTGTTTAAAAATATGCAGACAGGTCGAGTTATGCGAAACAGTTTAGTCTTTTCCAAATTTTCGATAAAAGTACTGACCGTGTCAGTTTATCAGTCATTAGTCATGTCAAGAAAATGTTCCTAAGCTATGACCGAGCTAAATGCACGTCTTTGGAATGTGTTATCTCGATCGTGTTGATGCGTTTGAGGCTAATCTAAATTTAATTAACGCACGATTCGATCCTCTTTCTTCGTCTCTCTAATATCATCATTTTCGCAATGATTCGATCCCAGTCTTGATCCTTATCATTCAGTTCAAGAGAGGAAGTTTTCTTCTTATGCAAGTCTAAGTTTGGAATAAATTACGAAATTATGCCAGTTTTTAGAATTCACAAACCTCTTTAAACATGCCATGATTTTCAATCCATTTTCTGTTTTTATATGTTTACATGAGATATCTCTCTTTCGTAAGAAAGAAAATACTGAGGAATTAATTTGGATGCGTTGCTTTAATGAAAGGAAAGAATACGTATCGTTGCATTATATGTTGTTTAGTTGGTTTTTTCTTGGTGCTTCCAGGAAAGACAAATATATAATTATGCAAAGGAGAAAATATGATTACATTTCTAAAAGACTCATGAAGATCGTATTTTTGTGATTTTTTAATTATCGACGAGTTTTTAAATTTTCTGCAGTTTCAACTTTTAGCCAGGTTCTCATTCACAAATTATTTATTTCCAAAAATCGGAGGGTAGGGGGATCCTAACAGGCTTCCTCTCTCCTCAGCCATTTTCGTCACTTTTTAAATAGGTAAAGATGTCATATCTTCACAAAGAAGAATTAAATATTCCTCGATACCTTGAAATCGTGGTTATTATTTTCGTGTTCGGGATGTATAACTGATTATGATATCTATAATTTCTACATGTACTTTTTGCTCACTTGTAAATAATGACTTCACCAACATTGTTACATTTATTTTCGATTCTTAAATGATGTGAGCGAGTAATCATTATATTTGAATAAAAAGGAAATTGTATTGATTCATATTTTTATTAGACTAGACAAGTTTGAGTAAACACAAACATTCATTCATATAAAAAATAACGTTAAAGTTTACTTAAACCGTCCATTCAATAGATATACTAAACCCACCCACCCACCCATATATATATATATATATATATATATATATATATATATATAAGAGAGAGAGAGAGAGAGAGAGAGAGAGAGAGAGAGAGAGAGCATCAGTATCCAAATCACGACTCAGTAGGTTTTGCCAAGTACGTCCCATTCAACAGTGGGCTATCAACAATCAGCAATTGAGTTTTTCTATATCAGTCTCCAGTTGTATGGGCCAGCGCACATATCTGTTCGCTATAAAACCCTGTATTGTACGTGTATTAGTAGAGGCAGCCTTCTTATAGGATGGAACTATCGAACTCCATTGCACATGCCGAGATGAAGCTTGTTTGATGCCGGAGACACAGTTCTGACAGTCATCTACATAACTGTGACGTTCAAAAGGTGAAGCATATCTCAAGGGACTGTGAGTTTCTAATTGCATTTGCCTCGGAATCTACATTCGGTCACATAGAATAAGATTCGTTTTGCTCACGTTGACATGACTACAATTGATTTAAAAGAAGAACAGCTGAGATATTTTCTTGTTTGTAAGGATTTCTACCACGTTTTATTTCTGTGCATCTCACTCAGGACTGCCACAATGAGGAAACTGCTTTTTCCTTTGACAGATGTTAACATGGGCAAAGTATACTGCATATTACTTTCAACTATCCCATTATTCACGGAATGACCGTCGATACTATTTATATTAATCCATAGACACAATTTCATGAACATTCTGGATAAATGAATAGGATGATGATTCAATTTAGCGGATGTATTGCAAATTGTTTAGTAGCTTTTCTATGGATTTACCTCGCCCTTCTACCTGTTACAGGTAAGTTCCATACCTCGAAATACATTTAAAATTCAAATTAATGATGAAAAACAGCATAACGATGAAGTCTCTTATTCTTATCATGTTGTTAAAATTTCCATGCCAATAAATTAACACAAGAAGAGACGTTTTCAAAATCATGTAAAAACTAATTCGTGTATTTAAAAACAAATAAATAAATAAATAAAATATTGAACTTTTTCTCGCACAACAAACGGAAAAGTGATTGCGAGATGAAATATTTTCAGATATTAATCAAATATGAGAAGACTGAGATTCGACAAAGATAAGATCTCTGAGTATTAAAATGCAATGTTAATAATGGAAAAATATATATACAATATAGAGACAAATGGAAAGAAAATAAAGATATTATGAAGCAGCATACACCAATGCTATTGTCATGATTCACCGCTACTAAGATTTTGATCAAAGAGAGTAACTTTATGCAGTTCATCTGCATGCCATGCTTTCGACAAGAAACATTAACATTAAAGGCTACTGTCTACACTAGCATAGATTGAAAGTTCACAGACGTTTTTGTTTTCCACAAATTACTTTTTAAACTTCAATAATGCCATTTTCCCAGATCAATATAAATCAAAGTTTTTCAAGTTACCTTTTGCAATGATACTATATTTTCCACAAAAGGATCGATCCTCATATAATATGATGTTGAATGCTCTCCTGGCAGTGTACGGAGTCGTCAGTCACCCCAATACAGGTATTTGGCAGTGTACGGAATCGTCAATCACCCCAATACAGGTATATGGCAGTGTACGGAATCGTCCGTCACCCCAATATAGCTATATGGCAGTGTACACAATCGTCAATCATCACCATATTGGCATATGGTAGTGTACGGAATCGTCAGTTACCCCAATATAGGTATATGGCAGTGTATGGAATCGTCCGTCACCCCAATATAGGTCTATGGCAGTGTACGGAATCGTCAGTCACCCCAATATAGGTATAGGGCAGTGTACGGAATCATCAGTCACCCCAAAATAGGTATATATATGGCAATGTACAGAATCGTCAGCCACCCCAATATAGGTATATAACACCTCAGCATCGGTCAGTATCAGACACTTAGGCGCGACTAATCGGTTCATATACATTTAACCTTCCATTAAGAACTTAAACTGGCAAAAAATAACAGCATCATTCATTTAGCAAAATGGTAATATTGCTTATTTCTTGAGGTAAACTAAAACACAAAACGAGTCTTAAAAATAGTATGCTGTAAACGGGAAAGTTAAAGCTATTAATATTCAATTTAGCTGCCATGAAAGCAAAATACAATAAGAGTGGTGTCATCACAATTTGCTTTACACACGCACGCCATACATATTTTCATTTAAATTGGCAGATACTCCTAAGGGAACGTCTATGTAAGAACCCGTTTAATATCTCGTCTCTGCCTGTAGGAGAATATCTTGTATTCACGTAGACATTCCATCACGTCAACGTTAAAATGGGATCTTCAAATATTTTAACATCTCAAAATCAATAACATTTATTTCATCGATACAAAAGCACATGACCTAACCTGTACAAGATTTCAACAGAAAATTGCTGAGAACTGAATAGATTGGTGTTGGGGGGATGTTGGGGATTTGCTTTTCGTTTTCATTTTCTGAGGTTGGCAAGATGTCAAGGAGAGAAAGAAAACTATGCAAAATGCCTGTAAATGTTTCTTTACAGAGAAATTACATATAGCATGATGCAGAAGCGGTTATCTGAAGACGAGTCGTTTATCATAGTGCATTTGGTGGCTTTTTTCTTCTCAAAAAGCTTGATGGCATTGCGCATAGGTTTGTTAGTTTTACCTATTATATTCGTCACTACAGTCTATATATACATTAATATAGAGTTGAACCGCACATGAACTTGATCATTTGTCCCTGGCATTAGCAATAAACGTGCGTGTTTTAGTACGAACCACTAGATGCGATAACACACCAAGCCAAAACCTCGAGTGTATAGGGCGGACTAATTTCCACATTATTGGGAAGTAGAACAGAAACAAACACCACACAACCCTTGTGGAACACAGTTGTATGCATCCTACAATCTGAATTCTGAAAGTATATCGACCAAATAGTATACCAAAATGAACATTCAATCCTAGAAATATACTGTTAACTAAAATTAGCTTCTAATGTTTTATTAAACACTTTTAAAAATGAGTTCGTACTTTAGCTTTCAAGTTCACAGTGAGGTAACATTCCGTGATGTAATTCCGTCAAATGAAATGTTCAATTTTAAATGAAATTCAACATGGCTCCCTCGGCGGCACATCTGAGGTTTTATCTCACAAAAAGTTGAAGATGCTTCAGTTGATAAACATATCTGACCTCCACTCAAAATATTCCTTTTTTGGAGTTGAGTAGTATAGAGTAACCTGACATTGTAAGTCTTGCAGTATTAAAGTTAACATGCCCAGTATACAGCATCACATATAAACATCAAAGATTTATTCGACGATCTGGCGGCTAGTCAATGCATTCAACAAGGCTGGATCCACGACAAGGTGCAAATTGTACTAATGCAGTACAATCTTGCCTGGAAACTTCATAATGTATACAGAAAGCTTTTGTTGGGATAATAAATTGGCACAAAATTGCATTCATAGTATTTCAATTGTATGTTATGCATCTATAACAATTTAACAAGTTGTTATTGTGGGGTTTAACGGTGTTTTTCAGCACAAGATAGGCTATACATAGCGGCCAGTATTAATGGTGGAGGAAGATCCCGGGAAAACCCCGGAAAGAACCACCGACCTACGAGAAGCTACTGGCAAACTTTCTCACATACCCACATTGGCCGAACCCGAGACTCAAATCCACGCAGACAGAGGTGAGATGGCAGTGATCCGTAACGGTGAGCGCTTTAGACCACTCGGGGCCCCAACAAT
>JAECUM010043307.1:0-38455 GCA_016617855.1 Megalonaias nervosa
GCACGATACACTTCATTGATTCAAATTTTTTCAAACGAATTTCAAAATACAAATATGCTTTTACAATAGCCGATCTGTCAAGCGATAGAATTTAAATCATCATCAAATCGAGTGAAATCGAACACTGCTTTGTACAGATTCATAACCTGATAGTTTTTGCATCAGTCCAATCTCTCCGACTGTTCCTTTGGCTTCCTGTGCCTGTAAGTCCGGGTCCTTTCACTTTCCCCTTTTTCCGAATTCTCAGGTGTATTGCTATCTTTAGTCGTCCAACTTGTGTGGTCACTTTGGCTTGCAAGTTCGTGATACGTCACGTAGAACTCTTGGTGGCATGCAAATCCGTGATACGTCACGTAGACCCTGGTAGGACAAATCTCACCTTGTGCTTTGAAGCTTTTGTGTCTGTCGATTTTTCCAGACAATCGCTTCCCCTGGATGATTTTACGAGTGAATTTACTTCTTAAATCCCTCGGAGTCCCCTTACATTTGTTTCTCTTGCAGAAAAAAAGCGTAGACTGATTTCAAATTTGCTATTAGCACATTTAAACTGAGAGTTTTCATGTGAAACCACGCCCCCTTCACAACGTGACCAATCTGGATGAAATATACAATTCTCGCCTGAACTAGGCTCAAACAGTGCAGTTCGCCTGACAAACATTGATTACCCAACTGATTCCTGGTAACTTTCAGAAATGACAGTTTTCCATACCGACCAGAAGTTGACCCCTATCCTGTTCAGTTTAAACAAACGTAGCCTTAATCAAAAATGCTAAACTCATGACAGAGACTGTACCAATCCGTGCATTACGGCGATTTAAACTCGTGCCAGCCCCCATAAATCTAATTAATCGTTCGCCTATCCAACTTAATGTTTTCTTGATAGATCGACACAAATTTGGCCCTTTACAATATATATATATATATATATATATATATATATATATATATATATATATATATATATATATATATATATATATATATATATATATATATATATATATTGTTACGAGGCTATGCACTTAAAATAAGTAACAGAAAAGAGTGAAGACAACAAGCTTTGTAAAATTTAACAAATAGTTTATTTCCCTAGAATACAAAGTGAAAAATGAGAAAAACGAACTTACGGTATAATATGAAGCACAAATTCCAAAGCTTGAATTCATGTGTATGTATGTATGCAGGACCGACGAGGAGGGGGGGGGAGGGGGCAACCGGGGATATATACCCGGGGCCCCGGGCCGAACAATTTTTAATTTTATAAGAGAAAAAATTTGTTTGAACGAGAACTAGGAGAGACCCTGGTGTTTCCGATCTCAGGGCCCGTGATCGGTCTCTACGGCCCTATATGTATGTATGTATGTATGTATGTATGTATGTATGTCCCTCCCATTTGATGAACCGCAACTACAGAGAATATTGATGAGTCAAATTTATTAGTCACTTGCATTGAGTCTATTATATATAAAGAAATAAATTTACCAAAAGCAGGTCGTAATTAAATCATGCTGCTCGTAATCTGTCATGCAAAGTGCAAGCCTCTAGACAGGGATTCCGTTTCGTGCTGAAAGTCACGGAGAACACTTGGTGATAAATCAGTCAATGATTTGTTATAATCCAGCATGACACTTACAACTAATTTATTGTCTGTGCAAGTATAAAGAGCATTTCACGTGACCAAAATATTTTTCCAAGCTCGCCCCAAGTTTCTCCAAGACTGGATTAGTACTTTTTGATAATTTTCCATATTTCAATTGAAACCAAAAAAAAAAAAAAAAAAACTCCTTTCTATATATTACATAGATAGAACCCATTTCATGCTGATCTAATCTCTTGCTGATCTGAAAGCCTGCTGAGTACACGTTCCATTAATAGGCTTAACCTTCAAGTGACCTTTCTTTTTCTGGCTGCACGGCTGAATTTAGCATGCGTCGTCTCAGTTGAAGTTGATATTACCAATGTAATATTTGGCGGTATTAAGAAAATGTAAAGAGTTCATGCAAGAGGTTCGGTCTCTAATTTTGCTTATCCAGTAATGAATAACTTTTTTCATTAAGAGGGTTTCCCATTCTTTGTCACTGAGATCAGGTAAGATGACAAAGACTTTCTTGTCAAAAGCTATGATTCACAGATGATTATACGTTAGTCAATCCACTGAGTTGACAGTAATCCTTGTGAGTAAACACAGACAGTTGTCTACAACAGGTGCGACTTCCATATTGAGTATAAAAACGTCGAGTGGAGGGGATGAAGCCGCTTTCACTAGAGACCTCAACACAAAAAAAACAACAAAAAAAAAACCAACAAAAAAACCCAGAAAAAAAAATCATCGCTATAGATGCTATGCAGAAAAAGGACGAATGTGATTATGTGCCTTGCGACAAGATCGATGCGGGGTCTTGAATTACCATAAAAAGTAATGCTGTCACTGTGCCAAGTTAGATCTCATCAGGCTTCCTTATTGTGTGAGAATGGCCTGGGCCACTTCGAGAGTTTGAGGCCCCCTTGGCTGTTGTCATATTGAAATTTGGAAATAAATCGAATGCCAAAACAATCCCATATAATTTACTATATAAAATATTTAAAAGAAAAAACTAAGAGTATTTAAGAGATCTAAAATAACTGTTAGACAGCGAAGAACACACACACACACACACACACACACACACACACGGTAACCACCTTACCTTGTTACGTAGACTCATGGACGAGAGAAGAATGCGCGTTTCCGGTGACTCTACGTTGATACTGTGATACGACAGCCGATTGAACACCCTTATAGGGGAATGGACGAGATATATTCAAGGCACCCAAAAAGCCTGAGCTAACACCGGATATTTTGTGAAGATCTGAGGAGGAGGAAAAGTAAAAAATTTTATTGTGACGTGAAACTCTACGAATTATAGCAAAAAAGGTTCGGCCTACGAAGAACATGTCAGATGGTCTACGTACTGTCAATATCTTTACTCTGTCAATGCAGAAAATGTCTAAGGACTCTCTTGATCATTACATGAAGAGACATGACCAAAAAGCAACCAAAATATTGTCTCTTCACGCAGAAATCAATTTGTTCAACTATTGCAACCGGAGATGAATACAAATCCACTCCCGTTATAAAGAATAGATTCGCTGCATCTTGTTGACATAAAACTCATGGGGGTTTGTTTGTTGGTTTGGTTTGGGGTTTTTTTTTTTTTTTTTTGTTTTGGTTTTTTTTTTGTGTTTTTTTTTGTTGTTGTTGTTTTAGTCGCTGGTGATGTTCACTGTCCTAATCTACACTGTAATGATATACGCAATTGGAAAAAGTCGTCGATTCGATGCCTACGAGACGTAGCCCACAGGTCCGGAAGGTTGACTGGAGAGAGGGTCTTTGGAGGTGGTGTACATTTGTTACGTGACATTAGCTTGCTAGTAGTATGGAAGGCCTCTTACGAAAAAGAAGCCAAGAACACGCACTTAAATGATGATGTAGTGTGGAAACCAGACACAATAGGCAAGTTTTTTAACTAGCCAAGTTGACCGCTGATACTTATACAGACCACAATCTGGGCTTTAACGACCTAAAATAAATTAAACTGGCTGGGAGTTTGGAAATTATAGATCGTTTGTACTTGGACATGCGTTCCAATACAAGCGTTTTGCAGATTAAATCTATGTTGCGCTGTCTTCTATTTGATGGCCAATGCAAACCATTTGAGAGCCATCGTCGAAAAAGCAAAATTTTACTCTCAAGTGTACAAGTCTGAACTGGAATAGGAAACGGGACCAGTCAGACTCAACACTGTCAAGTATCCCATAATACGAGCGGAAGTGAGAACTTTTACCATTTCTGCAGGCATTAGATTCAAGGTCAAAGACAATGTATTCCAAGGTCGTTTGCGAGTCGCCCAGGAATGTTAGACGTTGTGTACCAGTACCGTTGAACCTACCTTTATCCCAAGAGTTACTTGGGATTTTACTTTACACTGCTTTAAATTATACAGCTAACTTATTGGGCTGGTACGCATGGCTGGTGTTCTGCAATACTTCACATTTTAACTTGTTCTTATTTTTTATTAAGTTCCGAGAACTTGGCTGCTACAGTTTTCTAGGTGTTTTCTCTTTTCTTTTCGCCAATTCCTAACATCCTTGCAAAATTCAAAGATTGAATGGGTAGTAGTATAGGTAGTTGATGATCCTCTCTCAGAGACCCCCCTGCCCCCCAAAACGTTGTATGTTAACATTTTTGTCAGCAGCCCTTTTTAGCTCAAAATAATGACTTTCACATGATAAGGCTTTTTCTAACACATTTTCTGACAAAAATATGTTTTGTCGGGCAGGGTGGGTCTCTGAGATAGGATACATCAACTACCTATACTACTATGACAGTCTCTCTTACTTATTAGTCAAAATGTTATATTAAACAAATGAAATATTATATATATAATGTATCACTATAATCCAATCAGACATATTGGATTTGATCTAACAAATAGATTTTGTAAAAGATTTAATTCGATCAAAGCAGCGTCAGCATATACTGGTATAAAATCTAATATAATAAGCGCTTGCATTAAAAATGTAGGCTATCATATATCGCCGAAATATGGGTCAGTATGGTTATTCGCGACTGAAAATGATATGAGAATAGCGGGTTGGGCAGATGATGTGATGACATTTATCGATAACATGGTTGATATATTATTTGATAAGGATATTTCTAAAGCTATATGTAAACAAGGTTCCACTATCCAGGATCCCCTACCCCTCCAAAACTTTCTATAGTAACATTTTGTCAAAAATATTTTCACTTACCTCTGTTCACGTATAATCCTATAACAGAAATGACCACGAATAAAATTCTAACTGTATTTTATATATCGTTATTTTGGGGAAATCTATTTCATGACATTGATTTCAGTAGGCGTTTTAAGAAAAAACCATTGGAAATTCCTTATCTTTGACTTTGATTTGGAGTGGGCGTTATATTTTAGGAAAATCTATTGCAAATTGACCTGATTTTGGCGTTATATTCTAAAAAATCCATTAGAAATTCCTTATCTTTGACTTTGATTTGGAGTGGGCGTTATATTTTAGGAAAATCTTTGCAAATTGACCTTATTTTGGCGTTATATTCCAAAAAATCCATTGGAAATCCCCTATTTTTAACCTGATTTTGACGTCATTTTAGGAAATTCCCCGTCTTTAACCTTGATTTAGTTATTATGGGAATTTTGTATGGGCCTATGACAGTATAGAAATTCCGTCTGGACACTATAAAGGCAGTTAGAATTTTCCTTTGTGATCATATCTACTACAGTATTACGTTGACGACGAAGGTAAGTGAAAATATTTCAATTTCCAAATACATTGGAGAAATCTATAGGATATATAAAACCCGCATTTCTACCGAGTTAAAAGTCTGTATATTCGTAAACCGTTGCTAAGAGACACTAAGATAATCGATAAGTTTATAGATCCGCATGCTATATAATGCTGTCTAAAAATAACTTGAAGTTAAGTATATGTCTTGTTTTGAGTCAGAATAATATATAGTTACGTTTTCAGCTGTAATTGTGATAGAACTTGGGTCTGTCTATATGTACGTCTGCCTGTCTGTATGTCTGTCTGTCTGTATGTATGTCTGTATGTTTGTATGTTATGCATAACATTAACTTAGCACAACAAACACGACAACTGTTTGTCACTAAGCTATGCTTGACAGAGTTGTCTCGCTTAATCATCTGATATCAGTCAAATCTGATCTATTTCTAAATCAAAATACAGTGAATTAACTCTGATATAAACAAAAATTTGAGATAAACTCACTGATTGTCATAGCCAAAAAAAAATACAGTGTAAAAGCAACGTTAAAGTCTAAATCACACACATATATGCTATGTTCGATTACTACAAAACTTAGCTGGAACAGTATTAAAACACAGATATAGTTATATTTCTTGACCAACGGATAGTATTTCCACACTCGCTATCAAGTAATATATGCTATCATGATTATATAACGAGAATTTAACTCTACCAGACACTTTACGACGACACTCAAATAATTCTTTCATCGCTATCTTTCGTCGCTAACTAATTTATTTCTGCGATTGATATCATTAACAATTTCAATCGAAACTCTCCTGCGTATATTTTCCATAGTCTTACCAAACACTGAGTTGTTCATTAACTTGAAAAAGTTTTTCTCAAATTCGGTTTTAGCCACGGCACGACGTTTCGTATTTAGGTCAATATAATCTGCCATCCACCGCGACTGATTAAAATTTAACACGCGATGGACTTTTCTCAGAATTAGTCCAGCATCTACTGCTTGCTTTAGATTTTTGTAATGCATTACGTAATTTCTTTTATCTAACAAATTTGGAACTAGCTTGTTAACGATAGAACTTTTTGCCGTTGTCATTGCTCGTTGTTCAGGCGATAATAAACTGTAATCAATCATCATCGACTCTGCGCAAAACGGGTAGTCGTTATGTATATCGTGTAACGAACTGGGATAGTCTAGATCAACTTCAACAAAGTATGAAATATCTTTCGGAAGATTTTTTTCAGTTTCTTTAAGAAATTGGTTTGAAGTTATCCACTGAAACCCACCGCAAGGCATTGACTGTGACATGGCCCACCCATACAAATTCACACAATCTAAATAAATAATGTAACTCGACGGACGATTTTTATCATAACTTTTCAAATATGTATTATTAGCCGCTGCATATTTTTTTGTTATGACGCTAATTCCGCCTCTGATGCCTTTTTCAATAAAGTTAAACATATCGACATCTGTTAAGAGATCTAATTCTATTTTGCTAGTTTTTAGTAGAGCGTCCCAAGACAGCCCCGGAGCAGAATAATACCAACAGGGGTCTAATCCGTAATTTGCATGACTAACCTGACGAAAATTTTCGAAAACATCTGCTAGCAATAATACATCAGTTTTTAGATATAAATCATGATAATCGCCAAATGTTTTACAAGCAAATTTATTCCACATATCTTGTGCATATTTATACTCGTCGTCGCTGATGTTTTCATTCTTGAGCTGCGAGTAAAATTTATCTTTGCTAGGTAGAGAAGTTTCATTAAATCTGCTCCAATCGTCGAGATATTCGTAAGGAAAGATACCTTTTTTTGTCAGATCGACATAGTTTTCACCGAAGCAGCTTCGCAGATTATTGAAATTACTGCAGCCTTTAACGAGCTCGTCTAATGATGCTGCCATAAATTGCATGCTGTCGATAAAGCGTAATTTGCCGAGGGTCACCGACATATACTTTTCAAAATTATTTGGAATACATTTTATCACGTTATTCAATTTTAGTTTAGCTTTAATGTTTTTATCACCAAAAGCTTCTACAATAATGTGACTGTCATAGCCACGAAAGTTATGTAAAACTATGGGAATAAAATCCGGAGCATGAAATTTCAAATTGCAACTGTTATGAGCTGCTCCGCGATATTGGCCGGTCAAATGACAGTGATCTCGCACCTTGGAGTCCCCCAGCAACTGTTCGCAAATATGACAATTAACTACTTCATCAAAGTCGAGTTGTTGTTTAGACGTTATTCTGATCGGAGCTGTTCCAAGTAATCTGTTAGAAATTGTATTAACGTCGTCTATTAAATTTTTTAGTAACCACACGGCAGGATTTTCACCTCTATATAACCTTATCGGAGATGAAAATTTATCGCTGGCGCAACAAACTACTTTATAAACTACACCGCAAGGAATATGCTGTTGTATTTTTCTGGTACTTGATTTGTTCGGATTATTTTCAGCTCCAGCTACGGGAACGAGTAGACACTCGAAATCGGCGTAAATAACAAAAGGAATACTTAGTTTATGATTATAATTTTTAAATTTTAATATTTTTTCTTTTTCGCTAGGCATAGTTATTTTTTGAACGTTGACGCAGTATTTGAGATGCTCTTGCAGTCTTTCATTGTTAGTAAATCCGTGTAGACATCTATAACAGAAATATTTCTTGTTTTTGTTTTTACTGTACTGTCCGCCAACTAATCCGTTAAAGTTTTTTATCCAACAGTAATGTCCCTGAAAAAATAATAAATTTATTGTCTTTTGTGAAGCATTTTCTGAGATATATCTAGGGTAAACGTTTTCTCGTTCGTCTAGTCCGAAAACATTTACTGAGATACCGTTTTGTTTTTCGAACTTTGGTATATGATTTTCTGCTACTGGAAAGTTGATGCCATCAAAATTTAGTTCGTTCTTGTGCGGAAAATACTTGTTGACGCGATAGGAATTTTGTTCTTTGGGAAACATCGCGGAAAGAATAGACCACTGGAAACATTTGTCATCGTTGTTTTTGACATTTATACAGCACTTTTTGTTCTTAATTTTTTGAGGAAGATCGACGTACAAATTACCGCGAAGTACGTTATATTTTGCTGTGTGAAATAAAACTGCTTTTATCATTTCGAATTTCCAACCTGACCCTGACGAAGTAAATTCTTCTAGTTTTTTGTTTATTTCTTGATGTATTTCATCGGCGACCATGGCAATGTTTGTTCCAGTTAATATCTTCCTCGATTTAGCTGTTAAATAGGGCTCCGAGATTTCGCTCTCAAAACTTTTTGTTTCAAAAATTACGTCAAGTACATCTTCGACTGCGTGTAACTTTGATAAAATCGTATGATATTGGACTATGAGTTTGATGCTTTTCTGAGCCGCAAGTTCTCGAGCTATAACAGGTTGTAAAAGATGATATAAATTTGTAGAGCTAAAATTAGCTAATATGGTCTGATCGTCGAGTTTATAACTGTTATCATAACCTGAAAATGCTGAAGCAATTTTTTCGGATTTGATAATGCTCTTTTTAGCAATGTCTCGCAATATCAGCATTATATGTATATAGTAATATTGTTTATTTAATTGAAATTTTTTAATTTTTTTAATTAGAGATATGAAAAAATTTTGTATGTATATAACGACAGAAATCTTGAGATATCTACCACTGACAGCGGAAGAGCAAGAGAAGTATCATGTACATCCGAAGTATAACTTATATGCTGGAAATGCATTAGGTTCTGTTATCAACATAGCAACCAAAAGAGCTATTGGCGTACCAACACCGATTGGTATCTTAATTTCAGTGAAAGGTAATGATACAAGAAGAATTGAAATGTTTAGAAAAGATTTTATTTATACCTTGTTTGTCGGTGATATTCCAGAAGGACAGCGAGTATATAGAGCAAATGGCGCAGTTGCTGATGATAATATCGAAAATTTAGGATTACAAAACGAATATCAATCTCATCCAATCTTTGACCTATACGAGGCAAATGATAAGGGAATTATTCGAAATATAAAAACAAAAAAATGTTATTGGAAGTTTGAATAATAGTGGATATCTTAGTGCTAATGTACGTGGAACAAAAACAGACTTTGTTGGTTACTATAATCACCGTTTTGTGTTTGAAACTTTTAACGGACTAATACCTAATGGTTTAGTTATCGACCATAAAAATGGTATTAAAACCGATAATCGTCTAGAAAATTTAGATTTAGTTACACAACAAGAAAATAGTAGAAGAGTAGATGCTGGTGGTGTTAGATATTCTAAATCAATTATCTCGATAAATCTGGAAACGTCTGAAGAAATGAAATTTAAATCAATAACAGCTGCTGGAAAATATCATAAAATTCATCCACAAGCAGTAAAATTCGTAGCTGATAATATAACAAAATCAGCAACGTCAATAACGATATTTGACAGATTTAGTTTTAGATACGATAATTGATAATATTTTCTATATCATTACGAGAAAGACAATTATGACCAAATTCCATTATGTCATCGCGATTTAGTCGTAACGTCATTATTTTATTTGTATCAAGTTTTATTTTATCCGCCGCTGTTAACAAAAATTTATCAGATTCGCCCAATGTTATCATAACGTCAACGAAATAAAAATTATATTCCAGCAAGCAATTTCGAACTGCTTCGGCTAATTCTTTTTTGTTTAGTATATTAACTCGACAATGATATTTTATTTCCATATTATATATTAATTAGATTAAAAGATTATTATCATAATGAGCTTAATCGAGAGATTAGCTCAACTTTACTCGGAAGATTTTGTTTCAGTTCCTAATGTCACATTAAAAAATATCACCGACGACAGATTTGCTGATTATACTGAAAAAGACATTTTGTATAACTATGACGATGACGAAGATGATGTTGTTGTTAGCAAGAAACATTTAAGTAGACCAACAACTGGTCGATATGATGTTAAGTACCACATTGCCAAAAAGATATTAAAATATAATTTTAGCGTTGCCGAGCACCAAATATTTTGGCAACTTATAAAGCCCTTTCTAAACGTAAAAGTACCGGTACAACAAAGAAACATAAAATACGATTTCATTTTTGTTAAAATATTTAATTTAATGCCAGTCGATGATGCGAGAAAATTACACTTAATTTCTTTATGTAAACCAATAAAATGTAGGTCAGTACTAAGAAAATACGAGCAAATTTATAATAATATTATTCAGTCGATGCAATCGCAGTCGATGCAATCGACCGAGTTGGTACCCAACTATTAAATTTATCGCTATATCCGCGCCATTTAACTAAACTTTTGTTGCCGCGCTTTCTAATAACTTTTTCAATAACAAATATATCTTGTTCTGTTTTTTGAAGTTCTTGTTCGTAAAAACTGCCAGTTATAGGTTCTCCTAATAAGTCTTTCAGCGAATATGTAACTGGTATTGTTAAAAGTACTTTATCAACAACAAATACTTCTTCGCTCCAGTTCGGAGTAAATCCCTTTTCAAACGTTTTTTTCGTCAATGAAATTCTAACTTTATCGCCAACTTTAAATTTATGTCTTCGGTACATGTTTTCATTAGCTAGTATTGGATTTGCAATCGCGTCATTTGGTGACATTTTAGAGGTTCGATGTTTCGTGTTATTATATTCGTCAACAATTTTCTGTAAGTTTTCGATGTATTTATTCGTGTTTTTAGCTGTCAAATACTTATGGATTTTTTCGTTAAGCGTGCGATTAAATCGTTCGACAATGACGCTTTTCCCCTCATTTCCAGTAACGTATTTTTTAATGTTATTTTGTTCCAAAAACTGCTCGAACTTTTTGTTAAAAAACTCTGCTCCGTGATCGGTCCAGATTCTATTCGGCTTTCTTTCTGTAGTAGTTATTATGTGCTTTAGCGCGTCAATCATTGAGGTTCCTGTTTTATCCGAAACCGGTACACTAAATGCATATTTACTAAAAACATCGACAACATTATACAAGTATTTCTTTGGAGCGCCATCAGCGCCAACGTTAAATTGAGCTAGATTTGACATATCAACTAAATCTATCGCCCAAATGTCATCAACGGCATTTGCGACAACCTTGCGTGGCGGAAACTTTTTTTTTTAGGTCTATGTAGCTCGACTGCAAGCGACGTTGTCGCAGGGTCATCATATAAGTCTCTACCTAGTCCAGACTCTCCGAGTCCGAGTTTATATTTTGCTCCAATAATACCCTGGACCAGTCTTCGGTCAACACGCTCTCGCATATTTACTGGTTTCATTTCGCGAAGTTCGTCTAACATTACTTTGTCGCAGCTGTGTTTTGTTTCGCCACTAGGTTGCTCAATATCTCTGTAGCAGATATCATGACGCATTGCTATTGCGTCAACCTGATTGTAAGGCTCCTGTCCTGGCAGCGGATTATCATTTTCGTCAAGTTGCTCATCAAGCGGATTACACGGGCCAGTATATTTATGGTCCGGCAGTGTCCAACCACCTTTCGGTTTCGGCAGTTTGCCAATTAATTTATGTATATCTATACCCGTTCCAATTATTTCTCTGTTATTGCATTTCTGGCAATATGTAACAATTTTATTTTGCCCGAGAAATAAATCTCTATCTGCGTCGCAGTTGCACGTCATTATTTATTTAGTCGTCTACTAAAATAACGTCAGGACACCCCGCCCCTGACTTTGCTGGCAAAAACATACTTTTTCTTTTCCCACAAATTGCGCAAATACTTTTCAGCATTATTCTATTATTCTTCGTTTTTTCCGTTTTTTCGTCTTTATTTGCTGTTTTAGTTTTACACTTAAGACAATATGTTGACATTGTTATATCAAGGAGTTTATACAAAATTAATCGCAATCTCATCATTAGCGTGAGAGGGTTGTTTGTCAAATTGCAAAATAAACTTTAAAAAATCTGGATTTTTGGTCATCTGCTTAATGAACATTATGCAATAATATCCACAAGCGGAAGTTCCAACTGGTTGAATTTGATTAGAAGAATAATTTATTATTTTGTTTTTACTCATATATCTTTTTACTGCGTCACTTGGTGGAATTCCGAACGAGTCGAAATAATTGTTATCAAAAACAGCTACCCAATGTGTACCAGATCCGTCATTAAAATCTTGTATATTTATAACACAAGAACCCAGCGACGATGTCGCTTGCGATGATGCAATCGCCGTAAGTTCATCTTTGGAATAAACTCCGTGAAAATTTTTTACTTTTTTAAGTTGATCAAGTATATCAAAATTACTTAACGCAGGCGACGAAGTCGGCCGCGACTTTATCTCCTTGTTCCTGGCAGCATTAGTCCTCGTCCTCGTCCTAACAGACCCGGCAGTAGACTTCCCGCCAATCCTGCCAGTAATGGGGCTATTGGAAGAAATCCACCTTGTGTCTTTTTTTTCGTCGTCGTTTTTCTTTTCGTCGTTGTCTTTTTTCGCGTCGTCTTTCGTTTAGGCATTATATTTAATCTTTAGACAAAAATTTTCTTTATTCCACTACCTTTAACTGCCTTTTCTGATGCGCCAGATACTGCCCCAGACGCTGCTGCTAGCCCTAATGTACCAAGTACTGGCAAAATTTTAGGCAGTAATGTTTTGGCTATTACTGATAGTACCGGACCGAAGAAACCGCCATGTTTTGACATCGCGGTTATTTGTGCAGCGCTTAAATTTAAAACGAAAGGTTTTTGCGATCGTATTTATTTGCTTGATTTTTGGTTAACAATAATTTTGTTAAAGTACCCAAAGCATCTGGGTTGATCTTCAATGAAACCGGCCTCCGCTTCGCAACAGCAGTTGCTAATTTTTTAACTTGGCCATCAGTTAAATGTATTTCTTTTATAATATATTTTGTCATCTTATATAACGATTACAGATTAAACTTGTATTGTCATTTTACCTCCAACGGAGTCAATTGTAACAGATCTGTCGCTTAACACTAACGCATATGCGTATAACGGCACTGGAGCTGCTGGCGCTACTGGAAGTTCGAGTGTCCAAGTGATTTCAATATCAGCTGTGCTGTCTACAGCTCGCTCGCTATGTTTACTAACATCAAAGTAAAATATCGGATAAAGTGTACGAAATTCTTCTACTGATATCTGAGTCCCATCTCCAGTATCTTGATATTTCTGCATTGAGTCGAGCAGGTTCATGTAAGGTCTAGTAATGTTTTTATTGGCGTCATCTGCAAAATTACATTCGATCGCTCGTTCTGGATATTGTTTTGAATTTATTCTAGCGTATATTCGTCTAACATTAGCGTTATCAAATATTGCATTATTTTGTTGTTGGTTATTACGTCGAGCTTGTTGCTGGAATACAACAAATAACTGACGCGGCAGTTGTTCACTCGATGTTGTTGTGACTCGCCACGTGTAGTCGGTGGTATTCGGAACTGCTGTTTGATATATTTTATGTTGCTGAAAATGAATTTTATTCGTGCGTTTTTCCAGCATATTATCTAATTCTAATGCTTTAGTGACTGACGGAGTTATTCGTGGCATCCACAGCGCAAGTTTGTTTATGACAAATTGTACATCGACCCCACCAAATCTAAATAAACAATCATTTTGTTCTGCTCGATCTAAAATAAGCGTATGTTTAACTCCACGAAATACTTTATTATAGTCCCTGCAAAAGCCAAATATTGTACTTAGCGGCAACATCATTGTAATTTGACGTGATGCTGCTGCAAGTGCTTTTCTCTTAGCATAACCTTCATTATAACGTGTATTTCTTACGTCAATTGTATTATTAACTAAGTCTAACATTGCAACGCCGTCTGCAGCTGCATCTGGTGCGGTTATACCAAGATTATTACAGCAGCAGTAAGTGAGACTCTTGTAGCGTCTGCATCAGCATTTCCAGCTGGTGCGGCTATACCTAGCGCTGCAGCATTAACGATAAGAAAATTTCTTACAATTGGAAAATCTGCATTGGCATTAGCTCCGTGTATCAAAGCACCTTTCGATAAAAGTTCGGTCGATTCTGCTATACCACGTCCAGTATCTTTAAACCACATCATATTAGTTGCGACTGATCTGGAGTAATCGTCGGAAAACGAAACGATATTTACGATCGTACTTGCAACTTGTAAGTGACTTGAAATATCTTCAACAGTTTGATTGGCCAGCTGATATCGAGCACTTTTAAATAAACACCAACCATTGTTTATAAGAGCTACTTCTAAGTTAGCTGCAATTGCGACAGGTGGATCAGCTGTTGTCATAATCCGGCCACGAACTTCTAACATTGCTTTGTGAGGTAGTAGAAATACGTCCTCATCTCGTGTATTAAATGTTCTAACGCCAGTTTTATTAGGTTCGTTAGAATTTTCATCAAGATATTCGACATATTCAAATTCTGTTACTGTGTTGTCTGTGTCATAAGTTTCTGCAAAATCGAGATAATTTTTCACAGACATTTTTTTTATTTTATTAGGTTATATAAAATTATTGCGGCGCTGTAACTTTAGATATTAAATTTTGTATAACCTGCTCGCCCTTTGGTGATAAAAGTTTGTTGTTGTTATCATTGCGCGTTGGGTTTCTTTTGTTGGTGCGATTTCTGAAATAACTTGCTTGATTGACGGTGCCGCATGCGCCTTAGGTTCGCCTTTTATTTTATCAGATATTTTTTGTCCCACTGCAGTTCCAGCAGCAGATGCAGCTCCAGTTGCAAAAGCTTTACCCGCGTCAAGTGCAATTGGCGCAACTTTACGAGCTAATCCTGGAATATTTTCAACAATTTTAGTAAATATATTTCCGAAAAATCCTCCTACTATTTTTCTTCTGTAAACTTTTTTCTGCTTCATTATATCTGAGGTTGTATAATTTTGTTGTCTTATTGTTGTTCGCCTACGCAACGCGTAGGTGAAGATAATAAGTAACGACTTCGTTATTAAAATCTAGCTGTTTTCCAGATTGATCTGTCAGTTGCATACTTACTTCACTTATTTGATTTTCAACGTTTAGCGGATAATATATAATATAGCGCGGATTGATTTGCATGAGAGAACCTGGTGGAACTTCTGGTGAAAAACTGTATATCGTTTGACCCTTGCTGCCTTTGGCTGAATAAGAACCAGATGCGATTGAACAATTTACCAATATCGTGTTAACCTCACTTATATTTACTGGAAATTCACCGTCATATGTATAACTTTTTTCAGTTTTATAGTCATCCTGTGTAGGATAAATTTGTTGTTTAAATCCTATCAATGACGCAATGCTTGATGGTGATTCAAAATTAAAAAACAAATCGCCTTTTATCGTTATTCTAGATCGCAATGTATTATATTTTGGTGCTAGCTCAAAATCGTCTTCATTACCACCACCTGACTTTTTTATAAGTTCTTTTATCGTTTTATTCAAATCAGTTATATTATAAGCGCCTTGCGGAATTTTAATTGTTATCGAAGATCGAGCTTCAAGTATGGCTTGAATAGAAATCTTAGCATTGGGTTCTAGCTTGCTAATTTCGTTTACTTTTTGATCAACATCTTTAGCAGCCATTTGAGCAACTTCTACATCGTTCTTAAAAATCTTAGATTCTTTCCATCTTCCTTTAAAATTTAGAAATGAAAACTCATCATTTACTCCAGTTTTTACATTAGCCATAGCATTCCAACAAGTGCATGAAATTAATCCAATTTCGTATTGTTTTTCACGATCTAATTCTATTGGCGGAATATACTTTACTGAGAAGTTCGCGCTATCTTTATCAGATTGACTAGAGTCAAGTAATAATGTTGCTGACATTTATTATTATATTTTTATAAAATTAAGTCGCCGCGATTAAGTCGCGGTGCAAAGTATCGTATTCGTCAGATGCTAATAAATTTCTCGATCTCAAATTATCAAGTATGTCAATAATTTCATTGTCGATTTCAGCACCAACATTTCCTGCTTCTTTTGATGATATCAGTAGCATTAATCTGCCGATCATTTCAGTAACTGATGCGAATATTCTGACCCCAGTTCCTGTTATTTGTTCTCTATATTCTTTTACACGTTTTTTATTGAATAAATCAAATTTTCTTTTAAAATTCCACCCCCTACCATAACCTTTTTCTCTACCATCATCCGCTGTTTCGAAAAAAGTATAAGCTATAGCACCTTGTCTTATTCTATCATAAAGTAGAAGCATATCTTCCTTTTTCATGGCTGTATCTAATTCTTTGTTAGCATTATCACCGTCTACTACCATGTTTTCTAACATATCATTAAATCTGTCGAATCTATCCTTTGCCCAAGTTTTTATATTATTAATATCATTTATATCATTTTTTCTTAAAAATTCATGATATTCATCATCTAATATTAATTCATTTGCTTTTTTTCTAAAAAAATTTCTTTGCTCTCCAACTTCCATAAACTTTACAGTCAACTCTCCGACTCTTTGTTGCTCTTCTTTGATATCTTTTATTTCTTCTGATAAATTTGTTAAAATATTTTTAACTTCTTGTGTTGTTAATACTGCTAATCTTCGTTCAAGTTCCAGCGGATTATTTATTAACCGATCCAATGCAGCTTGTCTCGCAGCAGGATCAGCTATATTTGCTACAAGTGCTTCAGCTAATTTTCTTTTTTCTTCTTCAGATCTCTCTTGTTGTTCTTTAACTAATCCAATCAAACCTTTTTCTTGTAATTTTTCGCTTCTTCTTCTGATAGTGGCTTACCTTCAGGTTGTTTTTCAAGTAAAGCCTCAGTAACTGGTTTGAGAACTCTAGCTGCTGTTTCTGCTGCAGCAACTTGACCACGTCGAGCTTGTTGTACTAGCTGTTTAAATTTTGCCTGAGACTGCGCAAGTTTTTTTAAGATTTTCTATATGTTTTCTATATTTTGCTTGTTTTTCCATTAATTATATACTATTTTCTATAAAAATTATTGTAGATAGTTTTCAATACAACATCGAAACATTTTATTCTTATCATTCGTTAACTTATCGAACAAAAAGAAATCATACCTATTTGCTGTTGCTTGACGGTACAGTTCAATAAATTTATCTTTTGTTACGACGCCGCATTGTTCGTTCGCGATATTTCTAACGTCAATATTGTCAAGTCCTGGAAATAATATAAAACAGCCAGTATTTCGCCTGATAAATCTGTCAACATTATAATATCCTTGAGCGAGATAAATAGAATTACATTTCTTATTTCGCGACAGTGAAAAATACGATCTGATTTTATTCATTTCCTCGTTGTTTAGCGGAATATCATCAAAAACAACTATTTTGTGTTCGGACGAATCGAGTTGATTAACTGGAACAAGTTCTTCCGGTTGTTTGATAATAAAGAAATCTTCGCCAGATTCAAGATCGTCACGAAGTTTGTCATTATAATTGTTAAGTAATTCGTACTTATCTTGCTGTGGATTAATTGTGTAAATATAAACGCGATCGTAGTTAAAATTATCTCCGAGAAGTAAATTCATAAGCAAATTTGTTTTGCCCGATCAGTTCTACCAACTATAAGATAATGACAATCTGGAAGCTCATTGTTATGTTTATGTTTCACCAACCGCTCTGTATCAAAGTTTAATATGGACGATTTTGCCATTATACAATTTTATGATATATATTTTTGTCAAGTAGTAAATAAATAATGAGTTTTTATTCAAAATTTGGAACATTAGTAGGAGATTCAACAACTGCTCAGCAAGGTGACTTATCTAAGTACGCAACTCTTGATCAGCTCAAAAATGAAATTACTAATTTATTAAATATCACAAGTGTTGATCAAAATGAAGTTGTTATTTTCCAAGATAAAGAAGGACGATTAAAAACGAGTAATATACAACTATCAGATGTGCTTGTACGAATTCCCACCGCGGCTGTAAATAATATAGTTACTTTTGCCGATCAAGGTAAAATGCAAGATTCGGGCAAGTCCGTTAATGATTATGTTAGGAAAGCTAGCGATGTATTTACTGGTGACATTGTTATGTCAGGAAAAAAAAATTACATATCTTGGAAATCCAACCGCAGTTACAGATGCAACAACGAAAAAATACGTCGACGATCAATAATCTAAGTACTTATTAGTACGCGGTGGTATCATGTATTCATTTCTCAATATGAACAACAACGGTATTAATAATCTCAGAACACCAGAAACAGATTTCGACGCCGCAACTAAAAAATATGTCGACGATAAGGAAATTCCAATAACGACTTCGTTAGCGACAATCAATGATGGAATTGCCGCATTTAGAACTGATTATATTAATCATGTACAAACATTTCTAAATTTTCGTAGAAATGTAAACAGATCTATTAACGAATTTTTTGGAACTCCACCAACTGTTATTATTAATCTCGCTGACATTAACACAAGACTCAACGATATCATTAGTGGCATTCCTAACATTATTCAAAAAACTAATCTCGTTAAAATTCCTCACGGACGAGCTAACAATATCGTGTACACAGTCACATCAGGAAAAGCAACATGGTCGCAGGAAAATAACACTTTTAAACACATCGCAGAAGTCACTGGTGTATATAGATTATCTGTGTTTAGCAGTGCAAAATTCAGTATATTTACCACATTTCCATGGCGTCATTCAACCGATGATTTTTCTGGAATTGTGTCTATAGTGTTAAACAAAGATATCGAGGAAACGTTTATGCTGATAGCGGATGATAAAAAGTTAACCGCAGCGACTTATTGGTGGTGTATTGAGTTTGTATCTGAAACTCCCGAATTAGTTACTTAAATAATGGTATATAAACAAATATTATATAATGAAAAAAAATATAGTCGATTTTAATCATATTTCAGAAAACATTCCAAAACAAGATGTTGACGCGTTAATGCAATATTACAGATACTATCATAAAAATCTTTGGTGCGTCAAAAAATATTACAAATACTATGCAAAAATACTGCGAGTGATATCATATCTACCGCTGCTAATGACCGGTTCTGTTATAATTTCAAGTGGTGCATCATTAAATCCGTTTTTATTAATAATATCTGATGTCGGTGTTTCTCTTGCAGCAGCTTGTAAAAAAGTTGAACCTCGACTCGCGACTAAAAAAAATGCTTGCAAAACAGCAAGTGTCACCTATAAAAAATTACTTGATCAAATTCGATCTTATTTGCGTGGCATAAAATATGATATGGACGATTTAATACGCGAGTTCCGTATTATTGATAGTATGTTAACAGATATTCTGCTAATGAGAGTCAGCAAATACGAAAAAGATGATAATAAAAAGTAGATGTTTAATTTTGTATGGCTTTATCAAATAATTTATCAACCATGATATCGATAAATGTCATCACATCATCTGCCCAACTCGCTATTCTCATATCATTTTCAGTCGCGAATAACCATACTGACCCATATTTCGGCGATATATGATAGCCTACATTTTTAATGCAAGCGCTTATTATATTAGATTTTATACCAGTATATGCTGACGCTGCTTTGATCGAATTAAATCTTTTACAAAATCTATTTGTTAGATCAAATCCAATATGTCTGATTGGATTATAGTGATACATTATATATATAATATTTCATTTGTTTAATATAACATTTTGACTAATAAGTAAGAGAGACTGTCATAGTAGTATAGGTAGTTGATGTATCCTATCTCAGAGACCCACCCTGCCCGACAAAACATATTTATGTCAGAAAATGTGTTAGAAAAAGCCTTATCATGTGAAAGTCATTATTTTGAGCTAAAAAGGGCTGCTGACAAAAATGTTAACATACAACGTTTTGGGGGGCAGGGGGGTCTCTGAGAGAGGATCATCAACTACCTATACTACTTGGGTCGTCCTAAAGCAATTCTTATTGGTATTATAATCACTTTAACTACAAAATGATTTATTTTAAAAATAAAACAGCAAACTCTGGTTCAAAGGATATTATTTTGGCCAAGATACTGGTACAAGAAAATCTTCAATTAAAATCCTGCACGAACTTTAGCAATTCCCTGATAGTCAACGTGTTCTAGCCATTTTGCTTTGAAAATCGCTGTTTATAGTTGCGTTAGAATTTGCCATTTTTGCCACATTTTTTTAATTTGGAAGAAAACTGATCTTACTACAGATAAGGTTCAAGTTGCTCAAACTACCCTGAAACATTATCATGTGAACTGACTGACAGAACAAGATGTTTGAAATATAACTCACCAGCAGTTTGACACGTTCCACTCAGGTTCGGAACTTGAATGAGGACTAATGCAGTTCATTATTTAAACTGTATGTATTTACAAATTGCTTCTTAGCATCAAGAAAATCCGTCATGATTTTCAATTATGTGCATTTGGGCGTACAGACAGCCACAGGTCAACTCGAGCGTATAGCACGCCTGGACGTCGGTTAAAGGAATCCTTTCAAATTCTATCATAATAAAGTTATTTAAATTTATTAGTGGTTTTTTTCCCGAAATGCACACCATCACTCTGAAACTTAGTTAATGAGTTATTATATTTAAAAGTGATGCAACTGGCAATTTGAGTCTGTACTTTTAAATGGTTTGTGATTTTATGTCTGTTAATAAATAAAACTTATTTGAGTCTGCGTTCCATCCCTAACCCGATCGTAAGAGCTATGCTTGTCCACTTCCTCAGTGAATCGCAGAGACCTCTTGGAGTTTGGGTCTACGTTTAACGAGGCCTTTATTCCCAGGAGAATTTATCGGCCGCAAAGTACATTGATTTACTGAGTGGTCAGCAATATACCGGCCAGAGTTATCCCGAAACAATACCAAAAATATTCAGAGAAGTCATCCTGGACTATTAAAGGTTTCCTCACTGATAACACAGGTATAGACTTAGGCAGCCAAGAAAAGGAATCACAATAGCCACAAATTCAACGTGTAGGAGAAGGACGAAGCGACCTAGGCGGAGAAGAAGAAATAGATATGTCACGATGGTCCTAACAAGAGAAGCCCGTAGTGAAATGGCTCGCTAAACACATTACCAAAAGAACCACACTGCTAACGATAGAAAAATGTTACAAGTGTCCAGCAGATGATCTGAGTCAAGTACAGCACGACACATCTTTAATGACGAGTGAAGAAGAAAATTTGGAGTCTTATCTGGAGGAAGCTTCGACTCTTGTAAAAGAAAGAAAATATTGAACGATGGTGGAAAGACTTGTTACAATATTTCGAAACCATCACTGACTTCTATTGAGACGAAACACATCAAAGCCTTCTTACAGAAGAGCATGAATCATTCCCTCGCATCAGCATACCTGGATGACCAGTTCAAAGAAAGGTAAAGTTTGAAATCATTACCTGTGAATTCTGTGATCTAATAATGAGCTACGTTACCACCGCACACAAAGGTCGTACACGTTTCAATGGAATCCTTTGGTCTGCACCAAAGATGAACTCGCTCATCGAAAACCGGCGGCAAGACGTTAATAGATTCCATAATGACCAAACGTAATTTTATATTACCATTGACTATATAGTGACCAAAACTTTAATGTTACATTCTCATCCTTCTTGTCTGGGATTTTGATACTTTCTAAGCTGGAAGGCAGCTATGTGAACATTATGTTTTTCCGGGATTTTCCCAATGAGACCGACCATGGTAACTCTTTCGTAGGTATTGGGATGATGTATTAGTTTGCCTTTTTGTTCTGCATATTGAAGCGATGTGACCCACGGTGAGTATATCCGTGCTATTACCAATAGTCACGATGCTAATAATTATGGTCGTGCCCTCCATACTTCAAGTGTTCGACAGATGTTTCAAGGTGATCTTCTCTGCCGTTCTGTTGTGATTAGATGGCATTCGCAGTAGTTTTGATTGAGACAAGTGGCAGTTTATTCTTCGTCTTTGTAATTTCGTAATTTGTGTCCATTTCTCCTTTATGACTGAGGTCAAAACTGATGTTACTTTTATAATGGATAGTTTATCGATGATCCATAATGTCATTAACGTGGTAATTATCCACAAAAACAGCCTTCCATGAGAAAAAAAAATGCCTTTCATGAAAAAACTTGTTTCGATGAGACCTCACTCTTCGAGAAAAACAAAACTTTCTTTTATGAAAAATTTACATCAAAAACGAAAGTGACATTCTTAATGAAGACTGTATCATTTTCACGAAATAAAAAGTGAATAAAATCACTTTATCGCGATAGGTTTGCATGGACACGTAAACGTTACTTTAGTGAAGAAAGTGACTTGCTTCATGAAGATTACACGTTTATTGTGACAATGAAGAATGTCACTTTCTTCTTGAATATTTTTGCCTTTAGACGTATATGTGAACTTTCATGAAAAAAGTTGATGTTGTCGCTTTAAAAACTGAATTTTCATGATCAATATCACTTTTGCTTGAAAATATGCCCGTACACGTAGATGCAAATGTTTAAAAAATGTACAGTTTTTTCGTGTAACGTTTGCAATCTTCATTAAAACATGTGCATTTTTCATTTAAAAGTGACCTTACATGTCAATGCAAGCTGTTTACGAAAAGTTTTTCGTGAAAAAGGCCCTATTTTAATTTTTTTAAATATTACTTTTTCACAAGAAAAGTACCAATCTTCGGGATGACTGGTGATAATTTTCGTGAAGTAAGGACATCAATGGATACTCGTGTAATTAAAGCAATGACTTTTCACGAAGAAAATCTTTGAGAAAAAAATGTGACTTTTGCGGAAAGATTTTCAAGCCAACGCTGTCAATCTCTTAGTGGAAAAAAGTTTTCACGCAAAACGTGTGTACCCTCGTCTAGTATGTAAAACATACAACATTTTCTTTTGAAGAAACTTGTTTTGATGATCACTCGTTCTCGACAAAATTGCAAATTTTCACGAAGATTGTTACTTTTTTCGTGATAAATTGGGTTTTTCATCTATTAACGAAAAACATAACATTTTTCGAGAAAAGTTTATGAACAAATAAAAACACATTTATCTTGAAGAAAGTTAAATTTATCATGAAAATCGTACTTTCTTTTTCAGCTTTTCGAGAAAGACTGCCATCGATATGCCACTTGTCGTGAAAATGCATCATTTTTCCTAAAAATTTCATTTGTTTCAAAAGAAATGAATGAAGATACTTATTTGTGTGAAAGGTTTTGCATAGACATGTAGAGGCCTTTATGTTTCGTAAAAATTACGATATTCTTCGTGAACATTGCACTTACTGACGAAAAATTACTTTTTCATACGACAACTGTGCAATGATCATGAACACGGTCACCTTGATTTCGATGCAATCGCAGATTTTTCACTAGGAAATTTACAAATTTCACGATAAAGTTAGATTGCCTTTTCCGTGAAAAAGTTTGAAAAAGTTTTAAAACTAACATTTTCCAACAAAAAAATATCTTTCAACGCTGATGCAAATTTTTCATGAAACAGTTAATTTTGCGTTAAAAAGTGTACATGTGTAACAAGGTGTGAAAATGAATACAGCCTTTCTTGTTGAAAATAGTTCCTCTCAGGTCGATGCAGATTGTTCACGAATATCAGTATTTTTTAAAATTATTTCATGAAGGAGGCAATCTTTCTGGCATTGTCGTAGAAAAGACAGTCTCTTCATGACAGATTTATATACAATAAATGGTAACACGTGACAGCCAAAACGAAAAACACCTGGTGTTAAAAGTGCTAAGTATAATGATGAATACAACTTCCCAGTGTGAGGAGAACATTTGTCTTACTTTATCTAGTCTTCGTTCTTATCAAGAAGTGTGTATAGCTATTTGGATGCATCAACAGATTTATGACTTGAAAGATGTATATGACTGGGAAAGTCTTGGATTCGACACTTGGAAACATGAGGTGACTGAATGTGCCAAATACAAAGTGTGTGACTGATGAAAGAAAATATTATCTTCGTTTTTTAATGTAAAAGAGATGTGCCATGAAAGAAACAAAATATAACCGTGTTTTTTGAAATGTGAATTTTTTGCATCATGAAAGAAAAACATGAACCTTGTTTTTTATGAAATGTAAATATGTTGTACCTTGAATAAAACAATTACAATCTCTCTTCCTATATATAGGGGTAGGAGACTCCTACCTAAAAGAATACACAAATGCAGTTTCAAAGTGTGAAGACTGAAGAGACACAATCGATGACACTTCCGGTCAGAGACTTACAGAGAGTCATTCAAAATTACACTTTAAACAAGCTATATGGATAAACTCCTCTCAAGATAAAAGTCAAAATAATGTTATCTCTGTCAAAATAATGTTATCTCTGTCAAAATAATGTTATCTCTGTCAAAAGAAAATACGTTGGTTTCCGGAATGTCTAGAACGTCAAAGAAAGGAATCTCTAAGACAGTAAGAAAGCAAGACAAGTGTACCTGTTAGCATTGTCAAGAAGAAGGTCATTGATCTTTAAAGCTTCTCCTTATAAAGGGCAGGGGGAAACAGGAGAAAAGTTCCCCTTATAAAGGGCAGGGGGAAACAGGAGAAAATTTTTTTTAATAAAGGGCAGGGGGAAACAGGAGAAAATTTCCCCTTATAAAGGGCAGGGGGAAACAGGAGAAAATTTCCCCTTATAAAGGGCAGGGGGGAAACAGGAGAAAATTTCCCCTTATAAAGGGCAGGGGGAAACAGGAGAAAATTTCCCCTTATAAAGGGCAGGGGGAAACAGGAGAAAATTTCAAAGAAGAAGAAGAACCCATTCCAGAAAAGAAATTTAAAGAATGACAATCAGAAGAATCAGGATAAGATCCCGTTTCAGAGAAGAAATTCAAAAACGAAAGACTTTATAAAAAAAAAAACCAAAACAACATGTACCTTTGTGACGTGTTTTGAAATTTCATCGTGATTCCTACTAATGAGAATGTATTAAAGCAAAGTCTCTCTATCTTTTATTTTGCTTTAAAATATCGGTAACATTTTCACATACACACGCGCACACAAATCCCCCCCCCCCCGTTTTATAATGGATGGATTAGGTTTTGTTTCAGTTGACAATCCTTTAAGTTGTATCTCTTTTCCAAGATATTTTGGCGGGTTTTGAAAAGGGTCAATGGGTTTTGAGACATAATTATGGACTTTTACACTTCCAAATCCTACACCTATTGTGGTAGTGGTAGTGGCAGTTGTTGCCGAATCTGTTGACATCGGTGAAGTGGAGGATTTAGGTCTCTTTCTCTTAGGTTTCTCCAAAGAAGCTTCATACATTTTTCTTATTTAAATCTGCCAAAATGTCTAGTAGCACACTCACAGTTTTGTTTTCACTCTCTTCCTTCTGTTCACTGTTCAAAGGTTTCCTCTTCTCTTCTTGTTGCTTTCTCTTGTTCCTTTCTTTTCTGAAATAAATGTCTGTTCTTCGTTTTTGGAGTTGCAACTCTTCGTTCTGTTTCTTTCTGAAATCATGATGGAGTAGTGATGATGGTGAAGGAGGTGAAAATGGTACTAACGAACCAATAGTTGCAACAGCAGCAGCATTAGTAGTCCTATTATCACTCCAAGTATAAGAAGAATCCACTGCAAGCGTACTCCAACGCAAAGTTTTAATTTCCGCTTTGTTGTACTATACTTAAAATCTTCAGCAAAGGCGCATCGTAGAAGCGCTCATGAGTATATATGTGTGTGTGTGTGTGTGTATATATATATATATATATATATATATATATATATATATATATATATATATATATATAGTGGCGTCGGCGAGTCTTGCATTACTACTGAAACAGTAAAGGTAAGATTTTTTTCATAAAAGTATGCTGCTTGCAATAGTAAAAGTCAGTTCTTCATTAAACTGTTGTCTACTGCAACAGGACAAAGGAAGTAATTTGTTGCAATCTTGAAGAAATAAAAAAAAACAAACAAACATTTTATGTTGTTGTGAAATGTGACTTTCTTCTACCATAAAAGGAAAAAAGAACTCTTCTTTAACGAAATTTTCTTATTTTTTATTTTTGGAAAGGCCTGTACCATATTTTGCTTCCTAAATCTAGATTTTTTAAATTCTCCTGCTACGAACTACGCTCCGCAGGGTGTTTATAGTATAGTGTGGTGTGTTGGATAGTAGATGATATAGTACTGGTCGCTACATACGTCGTATTGATGATACAGTATGGTGCAGGATAGAAGATGCCTGTTATCGGTCACTACACACGGAGTGCTGGATGGCATAATATAGGGTGTTTGGTTGTAGATGATGGGATATTGGTCACTAAATACGGCATGTTGGATGGTATTGTTTGAGGTGTTAGATAGTAAACGACGCGGTATTAGTCATAACATAAGACGTGTTGGATAATATATGAGGTGTGATCAACCAAATTTTAAAATTAGCATTCCCTTTTGTCCTCATAAACTTTGGACCCTTTTTCCATTAACAGTTTTAACATTACCATCCCCGTTTGTCCCCATAAACTTTTCGACCCTTGATCTATTAAAAATTGTAACATTACTACAGTGGCGTCACTTGGGAGGTGCGGCAGGTACGGACCGCACCGGGTGACCCCATTAGAGGGGGTGACACCAGAATGACTGTCTATAAAATTTTTGAATTTTTGTGAAGGAAGGAGGTCCATGGGGGTGACACCATGAGTTACCGCACATGACTGTCTAGAAACTTTTTGAATGTTTGTGCAGGAAGGGGGTCCATGGGGGTGACACCATGAGTTACAGCACTGGGTGACACCAACCCTAGAGACGCGACTGCATTACCATCTCCTTTTGTCCCCATAAACTTTTATTATTATAAGTTGGTTCACTTGATTAAGGCTAATTATAACCTCGGTACAATATATGCAAATCTACCGACACCTCAACCATGATCGGATGAATAGGTTATGCTTTATATATAATATCAGCTATATAGATGCATTTATCCGAGATTTATATACAAAGCATCACCTAAACATATAGCATTTAGAGAACGAGTCTCTACACACGGCGTGTTGATGGTATAGTGTGGGGGTGTTGGATAGTAGATGATGGAATATTGGTCACTAAACACAGATGTTGGATGGTATAGTGCGGGTGTTGAACTGTAGATAAACATTACAATTCTAATTGTCCCCATAAACTATTCGACCACTTTTCCATTAACAATTTTAACATGACCATTCATGTTTGTCCCCATAAACTTTCGACCATTACTAATTTTAACATTACCATTTCCATCTTTCCCCATAAAGTTTCCGACCCTTTGTTCCTATAAACGTTTGTCCCCATAAACGCTTTTTCCTCACAATACCATCCCCATGTTAAACCAATGGACAATTTTAACATCGCATCTCCCATATGTCCCCATAAATTGGGGTCAGCCACTTCCAACAATGTTGCCATTTATCCCCAATATTAAATTTATGGACATATTTAACATAGGATTTCCCGTACATCCCCCAATGATATCCTGCATGCTAGCCTACGGCGTTAATGCTAATTTCCGTACGTTGACCAATCCCTTAATTTAACTACTCACATTAAATTCTGATTTAACAATTTTTAAAAAAATTGCTACCATGTTATTTTCAAGTCCATTGAGTACACAATAGTTACAGTCAATGGTAGGGCAGGCAGAACGATAACAACGTGTTGCTTTGACGCACGCCAGACCGGAAGTAACATTAAAATCAGTAGTAGGCTGGCAGAATTGTATCAATGCCATTTTGGTAGAAGCTCAATCGTAATGCTTTTTTCGATAATTCTGCAATGTAACACTGTTAGTCAGAGACGGATAAATGAAAAAAATATATGCCAACCATTAGAAGAACAAAAGTTAAAAGCACAACAGTTTACCAGTAAAGTTGGTATATCTGACACTCAAACCAACCAGTTTGAGAGTGAGTGATTTCTTTTGTTGTAAACTTATTGACAATAACAGTGTGTGTGTGTGTGTGTGTGTGTGTGTGTGTGTGTGTGTGTGTGTGTGTGTGTGTGTGTTCATTACCATTAGACTTCATACAGACCCATACATGGTAAACCTACCACGTAATATTCATTTCAGATTTAGGGCAGGCAAACTCCTACCTATTAAATTTCCAGCCAAAATAGACCTAACATGTTACAAGGGTGTGTTTCTAACCAAACAGACTCATTCTACGACCATCACAATATAAATTTCGTTAAGGGGACAGACGTATCGGTCTAATGAAAAACCTATGAACCGCTTTTTATACAATACATTTTCTTATGCACTGCAATTTATTGTATGGTATTTTTGAAGTGCATAAGTTCTTGCTATTTTGGGATGGGGTGGGGTGGGGCTGGGGATATTATAAATGTTAGAATGAGTCGGCTAATTTATTCGGTATTGTTAGTAGGAGTCGACCAGGGACACTATCTCCCCTGTCCAGAAGGACCCCCATCCTCTCCAAACAAATATAAAAACACATTTTTAGACCACCCCCGACAACCCCCATCAGGTTGGCGGCAAAGTCGATTTTATTTCTAAAGTTTAGATAAAATTTAATTTCGAAGCGCTTTGCACTTTGAGATTATTCTAAAGTTTAGACAAAATTTCATACCTCATCACGTTACCTTTTTGATAATTTTTTTCATACCTGCTAACTCTCATTGGTAGAATATTTGTTAACATACTGTCAATAATACGAAACTCGCGTATTAATCGTCCATGTCGTATTTTACACCTCGCAAATAAGATCGTATCTGATCAAGTAATTTTTATAAGTGATACTAACTGTTTTACAAGCATTCTTTTAGTCTCAAATCGAAGCTCAATTTTTTTACACGCTGTTGCAAGAGAAACACCAACACCGGATATGATTAATAAAAACGGGTTTAATGATGCTTCACTTGAGATTATACCAGAGCCAGTCATTATCAGCGGTAAATATAATATTGCCTGAAGTATTCTACTACAATACTTGTAACATTGTTTTACATTGTTTTACACACCAAAGGTTTTTATGATAAAATCTGTAATATTGCATTAATGCGTCCACATCCTGTTTTGGAATTTCCTCTGAAACATGATTGAAATCGATGATCTGCTTTTGTTTCATTATACAATATTTGTTTACAATTTTTATACAATGACAAAAGTTCTAGTACCAACAATTAAATCAAGAAATCCACGGAATTTATAATTGTTAGCATGAGCTAAAAAATCTCTATACTTGTCATAAACATCCGACAAAATATCTTTATACCGGTCATCTGTTAATACCTCATTATTTTTTAACCAACTGTAGGAACTGAACGTGTTTTTTACATGATGATCGTACAAATCTGCTTTATTTACCAAATCACCGTATTTTATTTCTGTTTCATTAATAAACCCGAGTATCAAGCTTATTTGATTCAACTTAAAATTTTTGAGAAAAAGATCTCTGATAATTGCTTATGTGACTACTAAATTCATTAGCATTAATCTTTGGATTTTTTCTGTATCAACTTCGAAAGGACTAATAACAGAATTTCCTTATAGCAATAATTTTTTTTACGGTTGCGTGAATATTTTCTCAATTTCAGTGTAATAATTTCGTAATGACAATTCTCTAGAGCGTTGGAGCGATGGAAGTGGAACATCATCTTCTTCACTGATGTCATAGTAAGAATATTGTTTTCAAAAATTGCTGAATCAACTTCTTCAGAAAACTTTTCTCGCTCAGCATCATTAAAATTATCAATTTGATTCTCAAGATCTTTGACTATCGCTAGAGATCTGTTAATAATAATCGGATCAAAATCAAAATTTTCATGTATCATTGGCATAATTGCGTTTAATTACGCTTTGATTATTAACTCCGTATCTGCTGATATACTAGCAATTTTAGCTAGGTTTTTTTTGTCATGGTAGTACATACCGAGATGCTTAAAAATTTCTCGTTTGAAAAACTATTACACAAAATTTTTATTTCTTCTTAATTTTATTATTTTAGCCTCCTCTTGTTTGTCAAGACGATTGTGATTATCGTTTATTAGTCTTTCTTCATGCGCTCTTCCACCATAAGCTCGTGTTTTTATTAGGTCTGATTGTATTATCAAATCTATATTTTCCTTGTCAAGCTCAAGCAATATTTTTGAGCAGGATTTCAACTTGTGTTTGTTCTTCTAGACAATCATCAGGATGATGACAGCATCTGCTCATAATATCAAAGTTTCTTATTGCTTCTATTAGTTGTGGTTCTCGCATATGCATAACGCGAGTAAAATTAATTTCACTTTCCGGCAATGCTGTAATGTCTATTGAATCGATTCTATGATATTTCATATTATGTATTTTATTTACTGCTTGTGATCTGACGTCAACATCTGTTGGAAAAATATAATTTTTCGCATTAAAAATTTTATCATGAAATTCTCTTGCAACGGTTATAATAGCTGGTTCAGACATTATTTTACAACGTTAGATTAAATTTGATCATACCTGATCATCGAGTGTATATATTTGAAATGCTGTCAATCCTGGAAACGGAACTTCAGCAGCGAACGCTGAAGTATAGTTTATTGTTGGTTCGTCAGCAGAAATGGATCCTGTGAGTGTTGTTCCAAATTTTGTATAATAACTCATATTATGTAAAATATATAACATAAAATTATATAACAGTAATGGCAAAGTCATCGATATTAAATTCTGATACCGAACGATTAATCAAACATAAACACAACAACGAACTTCCAGATTGTCATTATCTTATTGTTGGTCGTACAGGATCTGTTAAAACAAATCTGTTGTTGAATCTTTTACTCAACAACAACTTTAACTACGATCATGTATTCATCTACACAATTAATCCGCAGCAGGAGAAATATGAGCTATTGAGCAAGTACAACGATACACTTCGCGATGAGCTTGGCGCTGGCGAAGGTATATTTATGATCAAACAACCGGAAGATTTAGTTCCCGTGAATGAACTTGATTCGTCCGAGCATAAAATAATTGTATTTGACGATATTCCGCTAAACAATGAGGAGAAGAATAAGATTAAATCTTATTTTTCATTGTCGCGTAACAAAAAATGTAATTCAGTTTATCTTGCGCAGGGGTTCTATAACGTCGACAGATTTATTCGGCGAAATACTTGATGTTTTATATTATTTCCAGGGCTAGATAATGTTGATGTGAGAAATATTGCAAACGAGCAATGCGGTGATATAACAAAAGATAAGTTTATTGAATTATATCACATAGCAACCAAAGACAAGTACAATTTCTTTTTATTTGATAAACTAGCGCGTGATCCAGCAAAGATGTTTCGTTGTTGTATTGATGAATTTCTCTAGGTGAATCTTATAAATCGTATAAAAAAAACCAATGGATTATCATCAACAAAACGAATTACTAAAGAAACTTGCCGCATCTCAAGTTGCTTTCAAGAAAAAGGTGGAAGAAGTACGTCGAGGACAACGTGTTGCAGAAGAAGAAATCACCAAACGTTTTAAGCCGGTTACCGAAGCAGTACTTGGCAAACAACCAGAAATATCAACAATATCTCCAGAAGAACTAAAAAAAAAAAATACAAGCAAAAAGGTTCTTACGTTTACTCGGAGAAAGATCAAAAGAAGAAACTAAAAAATTGTAGAGGAACTTGTTAGAAACATTGCTGATCCTGTTGCACGACAAGCTGAATTTGACAGATTAATGGACAACCCTCTTATGCTTCAACATGCTATTGCAAGATTGACAGTTAATCCAGTCGAGTTAAAGAGGTTAATAGAAGATTTGTCAAAACAAACTAAAGAATTATCTGACGAACAAAAAAGAATAACTGAAGCTACCACAGAAATAATGCCCATTAGAGCACAGATAAGACATTTCAGAAAAAAGGCTAGTAAAAGAATACAAGAAGCTGAACTTGATGAATTTGTAGAAAAATGTCTTAAAAAAGAGAAACAAGACGACTTTGATAACATACGAAAATGGATCGCCCATGATTACGACAAACTACAAACTATTTTAAAAGAAAAATATGATGATTTTTATAAAGCTGAAGAAGCAATCAAAGAATCTAAAGAAGAAGATAATCTAATATTTTTGCTCGATAAAATGAGGGATGGAGTTATTGCTGTTGTTTTGGCAACAACAGCGAAGCAGTATAGAACCAGAGAAAAAGAATACGACAAAAGTTGGAGCTTTAAAAGATTGTTTGGTTTACAAGATCGAAGACGAGATAAAAGATTACCAGAGGAAAAATAAAAAACTGGATCATGTATAATTTTTTTACATCAACAGCAGAAGTGGTTGACCGACTGTTGTTGCTGATATCATCAAAAGAAGCTTGTAATGAAAGTACAAAAATTGACAACGAAATTATTAATATATTAGATCATCTTCGATCGAGCGGATTGCTAACATCAGACGATTACGAAATTTTACATCGCGATCTTATCGCGAAAAGTAATCTAACAAAATAAATATAATGTCACTAACGTCGGCAACATTATTACTCGATTCGTCACAAACAATGAGTGACAGCACAAATGTTTCTGTCTACTATAATCCACCAATAACATCAGATCCTGATAGACAGTACGAAATCGGATTGATTTCTGCTACAGTATGGCATTCTTTGGCAAATGTGAAAACAAATGTGAACGACGACTTTACATTTAATCCTGGCGCGTGGGTATCAGTTAAAATACCACAGGGAGCGTATAACGTAACTGATCGTAATAAAACGATAAAAAAACTAATAACAAAAAATGGGGGCGTCGCAGACAATTTTGAGTTAATTCCAAACTACAATACGCTACGAGCTAGAATCACGTTAAAAAATAATTTGATAATCGACTTTTCACCAGCGACTAGTATTGCGTCACTGCTAGGCTTTAAAAACCGACGATACGGTAGTGTTGCAGAACAAAATATATCATACGATGGGGATGTTCCGGTTAACATTAAACAAGTGTACTTTTTTTATAAAAAGTTCTGGGACAAAGAAATTCAGTGGAAATTTATTCTGGAGTTTAACGGAAACATAAACTGTGATTCAATCGAGGATCTGTTGCCATTAGTACAACAACCTCATCTGATGTCATCGCCTCCATATTGGAATTTCATCGAGATTCGAACCCGGATTCTATTAGAACTGTTTAGTGATAGGACTTGTATTTTTCAATCTTAGGATTGAATTTTGGATTATATTCACAAACCGTAAGTCCTATTTCCAATTTTTACATTGATTTCTAGGGAAATAAATTATTTTGTTTAAATATACAAAGCTTGTTGGCTTCACTCTTTTCTCTTGTTATTTTTGTACGAGCCTATACGTAACAGCATCCGATTCTTGACAATTGGCTTGGTGAAAGGTAGGATGACGGTACAAGTTTAATCGTATAAATATTATGTGACAAACAAGTTTAATGAAAACTGAGTACACAACCAAAGAAATATACATACCGCCCGGACAAGTTGAAAAATTATCAGCAGCGGTTGCTAAACGTCGCTTTGTTTCTTTAAAGATATCTCCGGCGACAAAGTCGCCGACAACAAATAAAACAGCAGTAAAGGCAATGTTGACGCAACAACAAATCAATAAATTTGATCGGGGTAAACTGTTTGTTCTTAAGTTGTCTGTTACACAAGCAACAGCGATGGCGAAACATGGCGGCTTTCTTAGACCAGCACTTTCTGTGATAGCTAGCGCAATACCAAAGATTTTATCCGTGCTAGGAACACTAGGATTAGTAGCAGCATCCGGAGCAGCATCATATGCAGTATCAGGAGCAACTAAAAGAGCAGTATCTGGAGACGGTATCAAATAAATCTATCGTTGATGTAGTTTTATGTAACAATAAAAATAAATGCCAGCTAGGAAAGCAAGATCGTCAACAACGACAAAGTCGTCGAAAAAAGAAAACAACGTCAGCAAAGCAGACGCCGAGGAAATTGAAACAAGGAGGAATTATTCCTTTCGCTCCACTTTTAGTAGGATTAGCCGGTAGTCTAATTCCGAATCTGTTAGGGATCGGACGTGGAATAACTTTACCAGGGACCAGACGCCGTTCGCTGACGTTGCTGTTGAGTAATTTTGATATACTTGAAAAATTTAAATCCGACTATAAAGTCGTCGAGAAAGTCTATCACGGAGCATAGTCTAAAGATGAACTAGGTAATGTACCTGCAGGTGGTTCGTGTATTGTAAATATACAAAACTTTAATGATGAATCCGGCGCTCACTGGGTTGCTGTTTACGACAATAATTATTTTGACTCGTTCGGACTTCCTCCGAGTGATCTTATAAAAAATATATTTTTAAAAATTGTAGAAAATAAATTACTCATCTAATCAACTACAGCCAATTGGAACATCTGCTTGTGGTTATTATTGCACTATGTTTATTCGACAGATGTCAAGAGATGCCAAATTTCTAAAGTTTAATTTACAATCATAAGTATCCGAGCAAAAACGATAACCTAGCGCGATGAGGTCGTTGACAATAAATTTTGTGTGTATAAAAATGTCACAATCGACAACATATTGCCTCAAATGCAAAACTAAAACGCCCAACACTGACAAGCGAACTGAAAAAAAGAAAAACAACAGAATGATGTTAAAAAGTATTTGTGCTGTTTGAGGTAGAAAGAAAAGTATGTTCCTCAAACAAGTGGCTGAGACTCCGTCGTCGGGATCTGGAATCCGGGACAACGTCAGGGAAGTTATTTTTGTCAATCATTAAAAAAATAAAACAATCAAACAACAACGACGACAACAAAGTTGTTGTAATTGCAGTTGTGGTCGTGAAAAGGATCTTTGTATCGAGCAAAATAAAGTTGTTACGTACTGTCAATACTGCAATCGCCGAGAAGTAATTGGCTCAGGGATGGATATCCACAAATTTATTGGAAAATTACCGAAACCGAGTGGAGGTTGGACATTGCCCGGTCACAAATACACTGGGCCATTTAATCCGCTAGATACACAACCAGACGAAAACGATAATCCATTACCCGGACAAGAGCCTTATAATCACGTTGATGCGATAGCAATACACCACGACATCTGTTGTCGGGATAAGGAACAAGATAAACCTGGCTGTGATAAGATAATGCTCGACGAACTTCGTAATATGGAACCTGCAAATATCCGAGAACGATTTGATACAAAGCTAGTGCAGGGATTAATCGGTGCAAAATATAAATTTGGTCTCGGTGGAGACCCGCTTGGAAAACCCCGTCTCGTTAGAGGCTCGCTCGGAAGAGAATTGTCACCAATGCAATCGCTCGCAGTCGAACTACATAAACCTAAAAAATAAGTTTCCGCGACGTAAGGTTGTCGCGAATGCCGTTGACGATATCTAGGCAATAGATTTAGTAGATGTCTCAAATCTTGCTCTGTTTAATGTCAAAGACAAAAGTCGTCGCGCTGATGGCGCCCCAAAGAAATACTTGTTTAATGTTATTGATGCTTTAGCAAATACGCGTTTAGTATACTCGTTACAGATAAAACAGGAACATCGATAACTGATAACTGATGCACTAAAACAAATTATCGTTAGCACAGAAAGAAAACCAAATAACATTTGGACTGATCACGGAGCAGAGTTTTTTAATAAAAAAAAATTGAGCAGTTTTCGGAACAAAATAACATAAAAAATATGTTACAGGAAATGAGGGAAAAAGCATTGTCGTTGAAAGATTTAATATTACACTAAACGAGCTGATCCATAAACATTTGACAGCTAAAAACACAAACAGGTATATTGATGATCTTCCACAGATTGTTGTTAAATACAATAACACAAAACATCGAATTACTAAAATGTCACCAAACGACGCAATTAAACATTCAGTACTAGCAAACGAAAACATGTATCGGCGGCACAAATTTAAAGTCGGTGATCGAGTTCGAATTTCTCTGACAAAGAAGGTATTTCAAAAAGGATTTACTCCAAACTGGACTGAAAAAGTATTTGTAGTTGATAAAGTTTTGATGACAATTCCTGTAACGTACGCGCTAAAGGATCTAGCCGGGGAACCAGTAATTGGTAGTTTTTATGAGCAAGAACTACAGAAAACTGAACAAGATGTTTTCGTTATCGAACGAGTAATCAAAATGCGTGGTAATAAAAGCCTCGTCAAGTGGCGAGGGTACAGTGAAAATTTAATAGTTGGATACCAACCAAAGAGCTAAACGAGCTTAATATTGTGAAATAATGTTTCAGTAGATTTTTTCGTAATTGCGTAAGACAGATTTACATTTTACTGGCTTACATAATGATATCAAATATCGTCGGCGATCGTCAGAAATCGTCATCAAGTTGAAGATCTTGACATATATGAAATCGAATTTTTATGTTTAAAAACGGGTTTATCAGCTGCCCAAACAACTGATTCTCGTCAACTGAAAAATTAAATTTTAGAAATGTTTTGTGATGTGATACTTAACATTGTATCGACCAGTTGTCGGTCTTCCATAATTTTTTTTATCTCACAACGTTGTCATTGCGACTTCAGTTTTGCTGATATCAGTTTCGCTGACGTTGACATCAGTTTCTTGTACTATATCTGCTGGTGTTAATGGTGTATCATAATTATATTTTAGTTTTTCGAGAAGACTCATATTATAATATAATTTTGTAAAAATTTAAATAATAGAAAAATGGACAAGATAAGATATGTCGAGCAGGCGAAGTTATATGATGTTGATGCTCTTAAAGAAGCAGTAAAAAACTATTATCAGGCGAAAAAAATATTTCAGTTATCTTATTTTTGGTGCACGGCGCAAATGATAAAATACTATTGACAGATTCGGAAAAGAAACAATTGTACATCAATAAAAAAAATTCATATAAAATATGATAGATGCTATCATGTTGTGGTGCCATAGCTGCATCAGTCGAGATGAGCTTGTAAAAATATTACAGGCAGTTTAGTTATCATACCAGAAAGCTATTCTATCAAATGTTGACTGTGATGTTGCCGTATTTGTAATATTGTCAGCGACTTTCTTGACGGTTGTCGGTTTTATTTTATAATATCATGCTGCGGCTGATATTGAAAGAAATATAATTTCTTCGTTTTCATTAATGTTTACCGCAATGATATATTTAGCCGGACATCTAAAATTAATACCACCACCTCGCCCTTTTCTAACGTTTTCTCGCTGGGTAACTAGTTCTAGATTTTCTTGACGATTGTCGGTTTTAATGCGGTTGATATGGTCTATTACTAAGCCATCTGAAATATGTTCATTGAATGTTTCATAAACAAACCTGTGCGATAAATAATTAGTAAAATCCGTTTTGGTTCCTCTAACAGTTACTCTAAGATTACCACTGTTATTTATTTTTCCCAGCATTTTTTCGTTTTTCTGCTTCGAATAATTCCTTTGTCAAAGGATTCGTAAATATCAAATTCCGGATGTGGTTGAAACTCGTCTTGTAAAGACAAGTTTGCAATATTATCATCAGTAACAGCACCGTTACCATGATATACTCGTTGTCTTTCTGGAATTTCATCACAAAACAACGAGTAAATAAAATCTTTCCTAAATATTTCTATTCGCTCAGCATTATCACCTTTAACGCTGATCTTATAACCAGATGGTGTTGCTTCACCAAACGGCTGACCATATTTGATGTGTATCACCAACCCTAACATATTTCCCGCATACAAGTTGTACTTACTTAGAGTGAACATAATAATACTCCTGCTCGCTTGTGCATGTCATTATACAACAGGTAATTTTAATCTCTAATTGTACGTATTCGGCATGTGTATAGTGCGTTGCACTATAAATAGAATACCTGTTGAACACTCAATTAGACATTTGATGTATAGTATATAACAATGCTGAAGTTACGTGATGTAGCATAAAAAGAGACTTATAGGAGAACCTATAAAAATAGCCACTGCTTTTGCTGAATTTGATAACAGTCATCGATTTGATAAACAAATCGTTCTGGCAAATTTCACATCTATAAATCTTTTTCATCTGCTAGAACCAACTATAAAACGTGAACTTGAAAAACATAAGGGTTTGAAAATCCTGGTTCAGAATCACGTTATATTTTCTAAATTACATGTGACAGAAGAGTCGACTGACAAGGAACTTGCAGATCCTTTTGTTAACGCAAAATCCAAGCGCGTTTTGCTTGGAACTAATCTTTCGTTGCTAGCCGATAAAATACACCAGGAAATTTGTAAAAAGATAGAAGAATTCACTGAATCAGGTTCTGGTTAGAAGTTTGAGATGATTACTGAAATTTTATTTTACACAATGAAATATAACGTATTACGCTGTAGTTCATATACTGACCTATCACAAAAAAAAAAAC
>JAECUM010043308.1:0-14316 GCA_016617855.1 Megalonaias nervosa
ATTGTAATAATGACAAATCTCCCACAGCCAGTATTAAGCCACGTAACTGCTGGTTGTTTCAAACAATACTCTCTTGGAGCCAGTGTACTTCTGCAATGACTTTCCCAATCACATGTGTTTTATATCTTGTTCGAAACACTTATGTATTATTAACACATACATACATACATAGATACATACATAGATACATACATAGATACATACATAGATACATACATACATACATACATACATACATACATACATACGTACGTACGTACATACATACATACATAACATACATACATACATACATACATAATACATACATACATACATACATACATACATACATCACAGATTTTGTCTAAAACAACAAGCATTTTTTCAGGATTTAGGATTTGAAGAAAAATATTATCATTTAGAGGAAATCAGTACAGAAAAGTGCAAAAAGCAAAAAAAACCAAAAAAAAAAAATAAATAAAGATATACTTTAGTATTACATTATGATGTTCATGTTGGTGTTCTGCCTTGTGCCGTCTAATCTCTCATAGCTGTTGAAATATGACATTATATAATTTGTATCCACTTTATTGATATGCCAAAGACTATTGGCTCAGTGGTTTACATGCCGGACCCACGACCAAAAGGGTGCGGGTTCGAATCCTATCATTCGACCAGCTTGGGTCAGCTAACTTTATGTGTCCTTCGGCAAGGCACTTACCTCGTCACTGAGTTACCTATTAACAAAAAGCAACATTGACAGATGAACAATTTCTTCTGAAATAAATTTGCCCCAAGAATATTGTGAAAACAGGTGTCTAAGGCTTTTTAGTGACATAAGTACATATGATGTCTCTTTAGTGTGACATTGACGCAAGTTCTGATATGCAATAATCCTGTATACGTGGTAATATGATTAAACATTGACAATGAAGCTGACCAGACATTCACAGTGCATATTTGTTTATTATTTATTACGAAAAGCCTAAAATCGAAAGCCTATATCGTAAGATTTGAATATGATTATTAAATGGATGACGTAAAATGCATTCAATTTCTATTCTTTCCTATGTACTGGGTGCAATAGTGAGTGCACTGTGCGCGTACGTGGACAGACAGACAGACAGATTCGTTTACAAACTTCAAACAAGTTAACTGTAGCTGTAACATGGAAAGTCATCATATATTTGTAATATTTTATGTTTTAGGTTTGGAGATGGGGAGGGGTGAGATTGCATCGCTGTATCGTAGACACCTAGTTAAAGCCGAAAACGATACATTTTCATATAAATATAAATATTTCTATATCAAACAAATATCATTCATAGAAAATCACAGTAATTCCTCCGGAATTTAATAACCGAAAGCTTGGTGGGAGTGCGATCGTCAATTCTGAAAATTTAATTTGTTAATATAAATTCACCTTCAAGCGGTTGACAGTTGTTGCATTGTTAGTCAACTAAACATTCATAAGTACATGTGTATACATTAAAATAAGAGAGGTCCACAACCCTCCGTACACATATACGGATGCATAAATTAAAGTCGCAGTAAAAAAAGAAATAAAAGGAACGAAAGCAGGAAAGAAAGAGAGATGCTGAAAGAAAAAAACTAGTGAAAAAGTAATACAATAGAAAAAGTATATGAAGCAAATTGTTTCAGCAAAAAACATAAATTATCTAAAAGAGGAAAAGGAATAATTAATGAATATTTTTACCGACGTATATTTTATTAAGCTAGCCTAATCATAAATTCTATTCTAAAAAATGGATGTGAAGCTTCGAATGTATTCCGTAAGAGAATGAATTAAACATTAATAACTCCACGAACTAAACACGTGCACTTAAAACAATAAGGAATGGCCATAGTGCAGCTTTTAATGAAGAGGAAAATCACAAATCGCACGGTAGTCACCACGTCCTGAGTTTTATTTGTTCAGTTACTGTCAAAAAGGTAAAGAATTTTATAAATGTGCTAGTATGTTGCCTGCCTTGTGCTTATCCATTGCTCTATCCATTGGCTTTTCCATGGCATTATCAATTGGCCTTTCCATTGCCTTATCCATTGGCCTTTCCATTATATCCAGTGGCTTTTCCATTGCATTATCCATTGGCTTTTCCATTGCCTTATCCATTGGATTTTCATTTGCCTTATCCATTTACTTTTTCAAGGTCTTATTCCTTGACTTTTCCATTGCCTTATCCATTGGCTTTTCCATTAATTTATCTTTTGCCTTTTGGAAAAAACAAACTAAATATGTTTTCTCATGTACATGATTATTGAAGTACATAAATTTGTATTCTTTCTGAAAACGATATATATTGCCTTTTGTAAAGAACAAACTAAATATGTTGGCTCGTGTACATGATTATTGAAGTACATAAATTTGTATTCTTTCTGAAAACGATATCAATATAAACTTGCTTTATGGTATATAATTATTTTTCTTTCTAACATTCATTTATTTTATTCTTTTTTTTTATTGAAGAATAATTTGACAAGAAGGCACACTACACGGTCGAGCGAAATTGCGTAATCATCTTGTCTTTAAATTGTATATTGGAAACATTTTTGAAGCTTTACGGCATAAATTACATATTGTCTCTTCAGTTATGGGGGGAAAAAACACGCGAGGGTTATCTCATTACGTCATTCCATATGTGCCAACACACAAAAACACACGTTATCTTTTTGCTGAAAATCATAAGTAAAAAAGATAATGTAGACCCCGATCAACCTGGGACTTATCCAATGGCAGATGTTATTCTTACTTTGAAGCTATTGATTGTTTGTACACAAGAGAAACAGTAATCTTTGAATTCAGATCCAATTCTGTGATGGATGTATATAGTATTCCTTCTTTAAAATGCTGATAAAGTAAGCCATATACGTGGTCCGCGTAATAAGTGAGGAAAGCGTTATATTAAGGGATGTTCCCAAAGACTGTGTTAAATAGTATATTAAAACACCCCCAAAATATAGTATTAATGATGTGAATTCGCATTATAATTGGTTATTCATGAGCCAAGAATTAAACTAAATTGAAATAAATAAGATAGCGATGATAGAGAAAATGCAAACAATTTAATAGAATATATGACCATACGCGCGTTATAAGAGATGCAGCTGTAAACTGAGAGCTTTATAGAAAAGACCGTTGTATTTATTAAAGCGTAGGAAATTCGAGTTTTTATTGTAGTCTCTACAGTATGTGACCAAAAATGAGTTCCCTCTTTCAAAAAATTCCATAAACGTCTATTGTGGTTTAGAGATTAAATTCAGATCACCCGAAAAATGTACTTGAAATTCTCACATATTTATTCAAACGAACGTATCTTAAAGACAAGAATGTTTATTGGATACCTACACGGCAATTTTAAATTTGGATGTTGACAGTTTTGAATAGTCGAAACACTGTTTGACCAGTAATCGAAGCCTCGTCACCTCTATCTACCTTCATATTTAAAACAGAACGGTATTTACGAAATAACTATTGGAAGCTGATAAACATTTTAATACACAATTCAATTAAATATTTTAACTAAAAAATTTCACATGTTTATCCTAAAACATTATCAATTACTATATAAGTGTAGTCTATAGAATATTTGGAAAAGTTAACTTAGTTACGGGTGTATACTGTTTTGTAAAAAGCATAGAACCAAAATATAGCTACATAATAGAACATTTTATTACGTTTATGCCATTAAAACAAAACGATATTATGTGAGATTTCTTTTTCAGTTGAAATTAGTTTTTTTTTTTTAAATCAGTCTAACTTGCATTTTGATATAGATAGTTCCAGCTTGCTCATTTATTTCCCTTTGCATGTATTATCGCGATATTTAGGGCCAGAGTTGCTATTTATGTTTTATTGCGATAATTCAGGCCAGAGCTGCGATTTATTTTTTATCGCGATAATTCAGACCAGAGTTGCTATTTATTATTTTTATCGCGATAATTCAGGCCAGATTTACCAAGTATTCTTAAACCTGGCAAAGCTTGTTTTGTAAGTCAGCACCAAAATGATACCCCACCCCACCCAAAAATAACAAAATAAAAAAAATATGTGCAATAAAATAAAATAAATTACAATAAATTACACTTTTTTTCTAGCAAAAAGACTATTATTTCATTTGCGAAATTTTAAAGACAAACAGTGGTGGATAAATGGAAGTAAATGACAGATAACAAAATTTGATAATTCAAATTATTCATGTAGTAGATCTGTAGTAAAAGTATTTTAAATAAAGCAAAATGAAATAATGACTAGTTATTGAATGACAGGCACGCTTGTTCTCGTTTCAGACTTATGCTTACTTAAAACTAAATGAAGATTCTTTTTTTTTTTTGTTTTGACACATTCTGAAGTTGATGCACGTAAAAATTAAACTGACTCGTCATGATGAGTCGTCTTTTTTATGTAATTTAGTATCAAATTTTTTCGTAGACACATAATTAGAGAAATATGTTTTTGATGCCTGTCACGAATTAATTAAATCATCTGCATTCTGTGACTGGTTAGACGGTTATTAAACTTAAAATTTGTCTGGGGGCTAAACTTGATGATAGTTCCTTGTACCTTTATGCGTGTACATAGGTGCCCAATAGGAAGTTGTTAATTGCCAATTTATTAAAATCTTCCTTCATATAAAACTGAACGAGTTAACGTAAAATGAACCTGTAAATTAAATTAAACGGTACACAAGCCACTCTATATGAAGGCTTTACGCAAGTATGCAAAAAGCAAGTTCAATGAGTAAGATGGCAGGCAGGTAGGTTGGTAGGAAGAAATCATCTACACAAGTCATTATTTTCAAACTGTGTTTAATGTCTGCTCATGTAACCTGGCAAATGAATACCGTTAATCGGTTCACCGTATAACTAAATAATTATCAGCCTGTATAAACCCCCATGAGAAATTATGTGAACAGAAATTATTCCAGCACTAAAATCCATAATTCTTTTAATATCTGGGAAAATATTGGCAAGGCGCCCCTCTAAAATTCTTCAATCAAAAAGAATCGCATAAAATTAATCAATTTAGCAGTTTTTCTCTTTAATGCATTTTCTATCAAAGATATGACTCTCCTATCAAGTTGATCATGAAGATGGGTCCCCTTTAACCCTTCTCTTGTCCTTTTGGGTCGACTGTTATACCCGTTAATTCATTCTGTCAATCAAAAGCGGTGCACAGATCCACCGGACTCAAGTGTTTTCATGTTTTTAAGATGGGGATAAAAATTGTCAATATCGTGTAATCGACAATGTAATGGATCAGAACAGCGACTTACAGGGGTTTATTCTTTGTGAATATTGGGATAAAAGACGTGGGACGGTCTCATCAAAAATAAGGTCGCTATAAGTGAGGTCTCAATCCCAAGGGAAAATGCTTACTGACGCGAAATAGCCGGTAAGTTTTATTGCGATCAAAGTTGCTCAATATTAATACATTGAACGCCTCTATTAGCAATTGTTCATCGCTTTATCAAATCTTTTGCTTTGGACAAATCCTGTAAAGCATAGTCTATCAAATAATGCACAAGATAAAGTTGTTATCGCCGAAGGACTTCATTTGTCTTATACAGAAGTTTAAATGGATTTTAAATAATATATGACTGGATGCAAAGTCGTAAAATTCAATATTTGTTGCCACACCGTACCCTTGTCCTCAGGACTCGGACAGATTGATAGGTGGGTTCGTATGTACCAAAGTAGGTATATAGGTAGTTTTATCGGTGTAGTTGTAAACTGTATTAGTATTTTGACATACGGTACCAAAACAAACTGGAGTAGGTAGGTGGGCAGGTATGTGAGTATGGGTACGTAACTTGGTAGGTACCTGGTTAGGTAAGTAATTCAGTCAGTCAGTAAGTAATTAAGTAACTAAGTAAGTAAGTTAGTCAGTCAGTAAGTAACTAAGTGAGTAAGTAAGTAAATAAGTAAGTCAGTCAGTAAGTAAGTTAGTAAGTTGATAAAAAGATGTAACTTACATACCAGTGTAGGCTTTGTTCTAGGGTTTAACGCCATTTTTCAGAACAAGATAGGTTATACATGGCGGCCAGTATCAGTGGTGGAGGAAGAACCAGCAAAAACCCCAGAAAGAACCATCGACCCACGAGAAGCTCCTGGCAAGCTTTCTCACATACCCACATTGGCTGAACCTGAGATTCGAACCCACGCAGACAGAGGTGAGATGGCAATGATCCGTAACGGTGAGCGCTTTAAACCACTCGGCCACTCCCCCCCCCCCCATGTAGGCAGCAGGTAAATGGATTTACGACAGCTGATGTAAGTAGTGGAACTTCACTCGAAGACCTTTTCATTTAATTACGGTGATTCGTCAGTCACTATGTATAATAGTATGTTTACGAGGATAATTAGAGGAACATATAGATAAACAATTGCTGAACAACAGTACATGACCCAAAGACAACTTTTTTTTCTGTCTCTTGCGTATTGGTATGTTTTTTATATTTATCAATCCACTCTGTCATTAAAACTGTATACCTCTTTTGGATTTTCTTACATAATTATTTGTTTTTTATATGGTTTATCAACTCCCAACGTTTTTATTAATATTGTATCTTGCTTCTTACTAATATATTTATTAATATTAGAAAGAAGTTCTTCCAGTATCCGTTAGGATAATAGTACATCTTAATAGTTAAATACTTCTACTTGCATAATTCAAGTTATTTTGTATTAATTTTAGACTTGAATTTTCACCTAGTCCATCATGTATCCATCCCCAAGCTCATCCCTTATATATATATATATATATATATATATATATATATAGAGAGAGAGAGAGAGAGAGAGAGAGAGAGAGAGAGAGAGAGAGAGAGAGAATATAAAATGGGTTTTCTATCACATACGTACTATGCCAGTTAAGACAATGTCTAAAAAAATCTCTTTCAGAGCTTGTGCTTATATTAGTTTTTGAAACTCTGAGGGCTCGTCTAATCCCGCATTAATCTGTCACATATGTCACGTCTTTTTCCTGAGAGGCTATAAAATAACCGACCATCAATGAGTATACGTCAATACATCTAATATGCCCTGGGGTGAATCGCTGGGGTTCGACTGTCACATCCTGGAAGTCTACGGACTAATAAATCTCTACAGTACACACTACCAAAGTAAGGTCTGCTCATCGCGCCTCTGTATACATTTCCGTAACGACGTCGTTTAAATTCGAAATAGCGCTGGCCCATGCTGAAAACCATCAATCTAGTCCCTTGGACATGGTACTCGTCAGCCGTTTGCATACTAAAAGAGGTGACTGAAAATGAAATAAAAATAGCAAAGGAAGACACGCATATGATGAAACTGGGAGATTTAAAAACGCATCAACTCTACACCCTACCCCCCCCCCCCAACAAATGAGAAATTTATTACAAGAAATTGAGCGCTAGTACCACTGTGCACCGCTGGAAACATGGCCTAACATTCGGTTAGTACAAGATCCTCGACGTCGAATTGTTCCTGGTATGGCCACGCCACAACAAACGACCAGATACATTTAATTCTGTATGTATTAAGTGATCTACGTTGTATGATCTACAGCGTTAGGTCTTAAAAATTTACAAGACTAGGGTAGGTGCGTTTAAACACAATACTGAGATGTACCAGCCGTACAAGAAACCACGAATTTCATAATATACATTTAAGACGTAGTTCATGATAAGTGCTAAGTTATTTCTCAGACTTTTTACTTATGTACATATAAATCGTCAAGGTAATATTTAACATTTCTAGTTTACATTTAGGCCATATTTCCCATTTATATCATCTTTTCCTCGTCTTCTTCTTCTTTTTCTTCTTCGGTGGGCCTCAGTTAGTCGAGTGGTCTTAAGCGCTCGCCTTTACCGATCACTCCCATCTCACATCTGTCCGCGTGGGTTCGACTCCCTGGTTTGGCCAATATGGGTATATGAGAAAGCTTACCAGAAGCTTCCGGTGGGTAGGTGGTTCTTACCGGGTGTTTCCTGGGTTCTCCATCCACCAGCTATACTGGCCGGCACGTATAGCCTCTCTTTCGCTAAAAAGTTCCGTTAAATCCAAAATAACAACTTGGTTACTTTTGACACATTTGTGAAAATTATCCCATCTTGAGCTGAAAAATGGCTTTAAACCCCACACAACAAGCAAACATTCCTATTCTTTCTTTATCCTTTCTGGTTTTTTTTTAAAATCGCGAAAGCGTTTTTATGGCTAGTGAAATGTTTACCAGATAATTCACGATTATACTGATGTGTATTTTGTCGGTTTTTTTACCCCTTTTTCTTGGTTAGTTTTTCGCTGTGCAAATTAACGTGACACAGTCTGTCTCGCGTGCTTCTTCTTGTCAAGGACCATGTCACTCGGTTAAAGCTGCAACTGTTCTTTGCCCAATCGTTTCCTATAAAGTGTTGTTTTTCCAAGAAAATGCATTACACCATCCATTGGCTGGTTTTACCTGGAAATATGAAGAGTGAGGACTCTGTCCAGTCTTTTATCACGGCTCTTGAAAAAAATCGGAGCACGCTGATTGGTACGGCGATTCGACCACAAGCGTCTTAATACCCTAAGGAGGCGGAAAAGACGCGAATAATAACTGCTTCCGGGTTTTAAAGTTTAGGTTTCAGTTGGCAATGCGCAATGGTTGCACTTAAAAACTGCATATTAAATTACATATTATTTATCACTTTTCCTTTCTTTCCCGAATCACTTATTGCTATTGCAAACATTCGCTACATACATACATACATACATACATATGTGTATGCTCATCTGTATGCGCGTGCATTAACGCCTATTTTGCTTTCTGTTGTACATGTATTTATTCCTTCATTATACATCACATATGGCCAGGTCATTTTGTTCATTTGCACAGTTGTCCTTCAGCCCGTTCGTCCCTCCAATTAGTAAGCTCGTTAGCACCGTATTATTAGACATCCTTAATCTTACTACACCTATATGATTAGACATCTTTAATTTTACTACACTGATATAATTAGACATCTTTAATTTTGTCTACACCCGTATGATTAGAGATTTTTAATTTCACTACACCTATATGATTAGACATCTTTAGTTTTGTCTACACCTGTATGATTAGATATCTTTCATTTTACTACACCTATATGATTAGACATCTTTCATTTGACTGCACCTATATGATTAGACATCTTTAATTTCGCTACACTTATATGATTAGACATCTTTAGTTTTACTACGCCTGTATGATTAGATATCTTTCATTTTGCTACACCTATACGATTAGACATCTTTAATTTTACTACACCTATATGATTAGACATCTTTAATTTTTCCTCTTTCATTTTACTACACCTATATAATTAAACATCTTTCATTTTACTACACCTGTATGATTAGACATCTTTCATTTTATCACACTTTCTGTTATTAAGGAGATGAATAAAACAAACTTTTAGTTAAAATATTTTCTGCACACTTGCCCTTCCTGCTTGGTATGATTAGATTTGTTTTACACGTTTGGTGCCAATTTAGGACCCTCACTCCCCACCTCTATGGACTTGGATATGTAGAATAGTTTATATATACGACTACCTGCAAGCCGTAAAAGTCGACGAACGTAGGCGGTAGCTGTGTTGATTCAGTGTTTAGCGTGCCGGACGGGTCGGCAACCGATGTGTGCTCTTGGATAAGGCACTTTGCTGAACACCAAATACCCTCTTTGTATTGCAGTGCCGTGTAATACCAAACCCAACCATAATGGGGCAAAAAACGACATTTTTCAAATTGGGTTTTCTTTAGCCAAGTGGATTAAACAAAAGCAGAAATCGATTATGTAGCGTGCTATTATTATAAAAACTAGTTTTAATACTTATAATTATTCGTTATATCTATTTATCTATCTATCTGTCCGTCTGTCTGTCCTTCTGTCCATCGATCGATCAATCTATGTGTCTTCTTTTATGTAACCATATGTAAGAATGCCCTCTAGACAATATATCTACCTGCATACTTACGCAAGTAGGTCCAAATTTTGTTACATACCTAGCTTCCTACCTTACTCCGTACCTGTGCATATACCTCCGGAGTTGATTCTGCTAGCGGTCCCGATTTCCGTTGACATCCCTAGCAATTTTATTTTCTGTCGAAAGTTAGTAAATCTTGCTTTCCAGACTTTTTCCCGTATTCCGTTCATATCCGTAATATGTTTTAATAGCTCGGAGCAGTCATTTTAGTATTATCCTTACCAGAAGTCATCTTAATCATACAAAAGATTGGCATTACTTTTAAGTTCGTTTATAGTCATAATAAGGCAGGGTCAAAGCTGGACATTAATGTTTTTGGCGAAAATAGCTCGCTAGCCAAATAAGGGCCACGTGGGCCACGTGGAGGAAAATAGGGAGAAGTTGATAATGCAAGTTCGAAATAGTCACTTCAAACTAATTTTTTGCTGATTTTTATGTTAGATTTTTAAAATGATGATGAAATATTATTAAAAGCTTTTAAAAATATTAAAGCTTTCAAAAATGTTTCTTCAACATAGTGTTTGTGTATCGTACAAGAGAATCCTCGAAAATAGGTTACAGGCAAAAACTATGCAACGTCTCCCATAACGGAAGTCCTCTTTCTATTTGTGCATTTGATGAAACATTAGATACAACGATTTTATTAGTACCGGATCTAGATATATCTACTGAGTCATAAATTGGTTCAGACTGGGGTACAAAATTTAAATTTTTATCTTTCCAGCATCATGTTCGATTTTTTGACGGGAATACGTTACATAGTAATGTAATTTTGGATATCTATGATCAATGTAGTACAAAATTTTACTACAGAATATGACTTTTTTCTTTCCACTGCCATCTTTGAAGGAAAAATGGACTTGAAAGTTGACGTTTTACTTTGATTATTAATGCAGTGTCTTGAAAAAATGGGGTGGGGGTCATGCTTGTGCTTTTAATTGCCCTAATTCAACACATGGACTGTGGTTCGTCTGCCAAGGTGTACTTAATCTAGCGTGAAACGCTAATTTATGTTTTGACTAATTTACTTATAACGAACCAAATCATGGTTGTTTTATTTTTATTATATTTAATTTCATGTTTGCATATTTTATTTTGCATTGAGAATGGAATATAACGGTCAACAGATTTCTTACATATAAAAAAACTTGTCACTAAAAGCTTGGGTATGTGAGAAAGCTTGCCAGTAGCTTCCCGTGGATCGGTGGTTCTTACTGGGGTTTTCCATAGTTTCTTCTTCCACTAGTTATACCGGCCGCCACGTGTAGACCATCTTGCACTTAGAAATGGCCTTAAACCCAAAACCAATAACAACTTTACCAAGAACCCAAGAACAATAGCAATTTCTGTTTCTGCTACTATCTAAACTTCTCTAGAAAACAAGGACAAAATTACATAGCTAATTTTGGTTACTAATGTTAATGTTGAAATCCGATATAAAGGGACATCTGAAAGTAAATTGCACGGAAAATTATGAGCAATGGAGGTTAGAAACCAATAGCCTATGTTAAAAATTCATAGTTCTTGGAATGTGGATTCCAACATTTTCAACCCCTGGCACCTACAAGCGCAGGCCCAGCCTTAGGGTAAGGCGAACGAGGCAACCACCTTGGGCCCCGCGCTTCTTCGCAACGCAATTTTGTTACTTGGGGCCCCGCGCTCATCGCTTGCTTCCTTGGGCCCCTTATGCTGCCTTGGGCCCCGCATATCCTAGGGCCGGGCCTGTACAAGCGTATAAATTCTTACCTGTTCACTTACTTACTAATATGTGCTCTCTCTCTCTCTCTCTCTCTCTCTCTCTCACACACATACACAAAGACGCACGCACACACACCAAGACGCAGAGAGAGAGAGAGAGAGAGAGAGAGAGAACACATGCTTTGAATAATACTGCATGGCAAAGAAAATAAAAATCATCCAAACGTATGAAAAAGTCAAAACTACAACTTTTAACAGAATTTCTTTAATGTTGCCTAATGTCTGTGAGTAATGTACACAGAAGAAACCAATCCGAATGTAAACTAGAAGCACGCTAACCGCTCGGAGTAACCAGTCTGATGTAAGCTTGAAGCCCGATAACCGCTTGGAGTAACCAGTCTGGATGTAAGTTAGAAGCATGATAACAGCGCGTAGAAACCAGTCTGGATGTAAGCTAGAAACACGATAATCGTTCGGAGTAACCAGTCTGGATGTAACCTAGAATCACTATAAACGCTCGGAGTAACCCATCTGGATGTAAGCTAGAAGCACGATAACCGTTCAGAGTGAGACCAGTCTGGATGTAAGCTAGAAGCACGATAACCGTTCAGAGTAACCAGTCTGGATGTAAGCTAGAAGCACGATAACCGCCTGGAATAGCCTCTTTTATCTATGTCATTATTGTCAGTCTGCGTCAGTTATCAGCATCCTGTATCAAGGTGCAATAATTTTCAATTGCACGCTTTCATTTCAGGTATAATTTCAGCTGCTATGAACAAAGATATAAATATATTTACATTTCAAGATAAAATGCTGGAGATAAATCAGCATCATCATTAACAACAACAACAATAATAATAATAATAATAATAATAATAATAACTATTATTATTATTATTATTATTATTATTATTATTTGATGTTACTAGTGGTGAGTGGTGCTGAATAAACTGTTAGGAAAGAATCTGACGCATGTTGGCTAGGTTAGACGAAGATAAATATTTAAAAACAACAACAACAAAGAAAAAAAAAACAAGTTGGACTAGAGCTTGTCGTTTGAATAACAATCACCATGTGCTCGCATCTGCAATATCCAGTATTTCTCAATTTTGGGTAAGTTTATTATCATTCAAGCCGTGATTTGACGCAGTTGTTAGCGTTTCTAGGAACACGACATAGTGTCCAGCTGAGCTGAAATGGGTGGTTAGGTATAACTTCTCCCCTGTCTTTTCCTTTTACTCGTCGTCCTTTTTCTTTCTTTTAATTTATCTTCTTCCAGTATGACACCCATACAGATACTCTCACTGCCACACATACAGTCAACGAAAAGTAACCAAAGAATCGACTTGATCGCAGTAAATATTTGTGGTCATCGAAAGATCGTGAAGCTTGTAATTAAATTAATTAAAGGTTGTAATTAAAAGAAATACACTGGCCATATTTAAGACATTTTAACTTTATTGTTTGGTTCTCTTTTTTTTCTCCGCCCCACCACGTACTTAGTAGGAAACGGGAGCGTCGTTTATGAGAAAAGGTATATAAGAATTCTGAGTATTTTTTTGTGTCATGTCATGAAATGAAGTATTTACTGCACTTCCTGGAGGGCGTGTGCTCGTTTATTAAATATTTCACGAAATGCATGTTGTTTTTATGATCATCTACTGGAAAAGATCCATAAATGAATCACCATATATAAAGTTTATGAAACGTCCTGAAGATTTTTACTGTATGATATTTTTTTTTGTTGTCATAATAAGGTGACGTTGAATTTTCTAACAAATTACTAATATTGATGCGTCTATCACACTATGTTATTTTATGCTGCAAAGTAATTTTCTTAACGGAGTCATCAGCATCATTACCACCACCACCGTAATCGTCCTTAAATATGGGTCTGGGGTGTCGAAATGTTATCACGGCCAAATATTTAAATTTTGTTTAAATCCCTCTCTCATTGAAACAAGGAAACTGAAATCCTCTTAAAACTGGGATTATTTTTGGGGGGAGAGGGGGGAGGAGGGGCGGAGTGTCTCAAATATTTCCTTCCTAAATCTGGGAACCATTAAGTTGTACAAACATCAACACGCTCTGAAAACCGAAATAGATTTTGGTGGAGATTTTTTAACGTTGCTTTAGCAGTTATTCAGTCATATCTCTACGATGTCTCTAGTGTAAGAGTTTATAGTGAAGTCTAGCACTGGGGCATCATGCCGTAGACATGTAGCATCATGTCCCACCCAGTCACCAGGCTGACCAGTCCTAACACTGATATCTAAATAATGGGCGCCAAGCGAATCAGCTGCAAGTCAGATTTGTATAAGTCTTGGTCTTTCGTATGACAAGGCCAGGGTTCGAACCCATGACCTTTAGCACCCGAGGCGTACGTTTTAACCACTAGGCCACCGGAGCGGACTCGAAATATAATTAATGTCAGACGTCATTTTGTGTGGCCCCGAGTGGCCTAGTGGTCTAAAGCGCTCACCGTTACGGATCACCTCTGTCTGCGTGGGTTCGAGTCTCGGGCTCGGCCAATGTGTATGCGTGACAAAGCTTGCCAGTAGCTTCTCGTGGGTCGGTGGTTATTTTCGGGGTTTTCCCGGGTTCTTCCTCCAGTTATACTGGCCGCCAT
>JAECUM010043309.1:0-32730 GCA_016617855.1 Megalonaias nervosa
GTCTTACAGCACAGCAACACATGTAAGTTGTTTAGTACCGACGCATTTGGAGTAAAGTGCTTTCTCTAAGGACACGCCGCGGTAGCCGAGCCAGGCTGATCACATGATAAGATTCGAACCCGCACCTTTTAAGCACGCTAGCTACAGGGTCACCTCGGCTCTTGTCTCCATTAGTCGCCTCTTACGACATGCCGGTGTGCGTCGGGCCTATTCTTCATCATCATCGAGCCGGCAGGCGGTTTCTATTATAGAAATGTTATCAAGACTTATATGGTGCACTTTTTGGAAGGCACGTGTTCATATCTATTTCAAGAACAGAATATGTTATAAATTTGCTCTAAATTCATCTAATTTATTGACGAAGCACTGGTAGGTCCTTACACTCTTTTATTTATTTTATGATGTTATTTATCAGGTACAATAAAGATTTCAACGTTTTGAACCATATTCTGCTTACGTTTGAATCAATATCGTCTTCCAGAAATAAATCATGATATTTGTCTACTTTTACATTTTTTTTTGTTGAGTATTATTGAACCTCCGATAGCGTCATTGTCTGCTTTGTGTGACTATATATTTACTTTTCGTAGTCGTATGTATGTATGTATGTATGTATGTATGTATATATATATATATATATATATATATATATATATATATATATATATATATATATATATATATATATATATATAGAGAGAGAGAGAGAGAGAGAGAGAGAGAGAGAGAGAGAGTTCTGGTGGATTTTTTCTTTCTTTTTATTAAAGTATGAAGATATTTTAGTTTTCAAAGTGACCATAAATAACGACTGTTCTGATTGATAGTTTTAAAATCATTGTAAATACGCTCTTCTAAAAGCAAAATTGGTGTGTTTTAAGAGACAACTATCAAAGAAAGAATATTAGAGAAATAAGCGCCGACCAGGGTGCGTGAGGAAAAGCTTTGGCACAACAAATTAAGAAACTCCGGTATTAGAAATAAATTCTTCAACTAATTTGTTATGGGAAATTTTCGATTACTAATGTTAGCTCTATTGATCATTGATCAGAAAAGATTATTCCATGGCCCATTGTCCACTGTCAATCCATTGTTCGTCTGTTGTCTGTCATCATTTGTTATCGCTTACTCCTCCTAAACGTCTAGGAAACTTTACATTCACATTCCTCCTAATTTTATTTGTAATAGATACGTAAAACTATAAAGTTTCGAATTAGATTTATAGCATCTTCTATAAATTTTAATTTCAAAATAGTACGGACACTGTTACCCTTTTGACGTATTCATATTTCTTCCTTATCAGTTTTACCCTTTGAATAAAAAGAGAACAGTATTCATATAATTTGAGCAACCGGATTTATAAATAGCGTGTACCAATATGACTTAAATATTGGTATATGTACGTTCACGATATTGTAACCAATACGAATTAAATTTTGGTACAGATACATGTATCATATTGTAACTAATATGAATTCAGTGTTGGTACTGGTAGGTGAATGATATTGTAACCTATATGAATTAGATTCTGGTACAGATATGTGTATATTATTGTAAGCAATATATATTAAATATTGGCACATGTACTAGTATGTGTATGATATTGTAACCAATATGAATTAAATATTGATACTGGTAGGTGTATGATATTGTAATCTTCAACATCTTGTTATCGCTACGCCTTGTGAATCTATGGCCCTGTCTTTTGACGTGGGATTTTTACCGAAAGACTTTTATAATGTAAAGTTACTTCTAAATAAAAATGTTGTCATCTTAAAAATCTTGTCATCGTTACTCCGTTTGAACGGATGATCATATCGATATGGGCTTTTTTCACTAAATTACTTGTGTCCAGCTTGGCCTAAATTACAGTGGTCCAGATCTAACATGTATCATGGCCGTCATGACAGCAATCTTGAAAATCTTTTTATCTCCATTTCCGTGAACGGATGGTCGTATCGACATGGGGTGTCCGTTAAGGACGTCTTATGATGTTTTGCTAGTCCTAAATAACAATTGGTAGTCAGACCTCATGGCCATGGGGTCACCTTGAAAATAGTGGTATCGCTACTTCTTGCGCATGAATAGTGGCACTGACGTGGGGCTTGCACTAAATCAAATCTTAATAATCTTAAATAATCTTAATCACATTTTTAAAAAGCGGTACAGATCTGATTATCAGCATATCCGCACTTTTGTGAAGGAGATTTGAAAATGAGGCCTTATTGACCTTGGGTTCGAGTCAAAGGTAAAGGTCATTGCTTGCATTTTTTGCTTTAGTTAGCTCATGAGCAGTGACCTGTAACTTATAAAAGTGACTTTGTATTTAGTTACATTTCAACGAAGTCGTTGGTAGCACTGTGACCTTGATGTAAGGTCATTAGTCTTGATTAAGCTTTTTGCCTGTCCTGGCTTGTAAGCAGTACAGACAAATATAAACGATATTTTAAAATTAAAACCAGGTGGTACATATATCAGAATGTTGCTAGTAAAATAACTTGTGTTATACCGGGGATATATTTTGAGATAAGCCAGATTAAATCCCATGGTATTTTACAGGGTGGACCAACATCTTTAACACCTTTGGCGACATGGACCAATAATGTAAAGTTCGTAGGCAATACGTATAGATTAATTATAGTATAATTATAGAACTGACTTTGGTATGAGCGCGGGCCACAAAAAAAAAAAGACTTATTCGGCCCTCGAGCATGCAGTTGGACCACTCTGGTATAGTATTACATACCACCCCCACCCCAGCCCAGATTATACCCCACAAACTATAAGTCATCATATTAATCATTTCTGGTATACCTGTGCAGTTTTATTACGCAGCTACGTCATATAATATGGACGTTAGAATAAGACAGAAAGCAATTCAAAGCACAGTCAAGAATATCCAAAACTACTGAATAATGATATCTACATTAAAGTAGTTGGACACAGTCTGAAGATAAGTAACCACGTCCGTGGTTTTCTGAAGTGCGAATGAAGCTTGGTATGTGAGCCATTTCATCGAATGTTCCACTTTAGAATGTACAACATCAGTGCCTCACATAGAGGATGTGGCTTGGTTTCACCGTCAGTAGCATATATGGAAGAGAGGCCATGATTTGATCTTCAGTATCCTGTACGGAAGAGAGATGTCATAACTTGACCTTTATTAGTCTATACGGAACAGGTCATGATTTCATCTTCAGTAGCCTATCCGGATGAGAGACCATAACCTCACGTATAGTTGCCTATACGGAAGAGAGACCATAAACTTCACCTATAGTTGCCTATACGGAAGAGAGACCATAAACTTCACCAAATATAGCCTATACGGAAGAGAGACCATAACATCACCTTCATTAGCCTATACGATAAAGAGAGGCCATGATTTCACCTGCAGCAGCCTATATGGAAGAGACCATAACTTCACCTTCAGTAGCCTATACGAAAGAGAGTCCATAACTTCACCTTAGACTATTTGGAAATAGACCATAACTTCACCTTAGACTGTATGGAAATAGACCATAACTTCACCTTAGACTATATGGAAATAGACCATAACTTCACCTTCAGTAGCCTATATTTGAAGACAGGCCACAACTTCACCTTCAGTAGCCTATACGGAAGACAGAGACCATAACTTCACATTTAGTAACCTATTCCGAACAGAGAGGCCATAACTTCACCTTCAGTAGCCTATACGGAAGAAGCCACGTATTTACTGATATTCAAATACAATGAAAGAGGCCGTATTTCTAGGAAAGAACCAACAACTATGATGAAATAAGCCATTTACATTTTGATAAAAAGTGAAAAAACCAACAGGATTAGTAATATATACCTGAAATACAATTTACTGTAGGCCCGATTACACACAGGTACTACACGAGCATCATACATACATACATACATACATACATACATACATACATACATACATACATACATACATACATATATACATACATAACAATCCCTTTTAATGTGAAAGTGCCTTCCCATGCATTTGTATGGAATCTAAAGATAACCAATGGAAATGGGAGAATGTTCATAACTGTTGTTCCTTTAACTTGACAAGATGCGGTTTCAAAGTGTTACACTATTGAACCATTTATGTGTTGAAACTGACACAAGTGTGCCAGTGTTATTAGTCGTCTTCATTTTCATTGCCCCTATAGGACAAAACACAGATAAATAAAATCACTCATATCTTAGTGACGGAAACAGAATGATCAAAACATTAAAAACGAATAATACTATATTAAACATTAATCATTGTGTTGCCTTCATTATAGTCCATCAATCATATGATGTCTTTATGTTTGCTTCACTGATGATGTCTTTCTGTGTGCTTTGCAGAGGATGTATTTCTGAGTGTTTCACCGAGGATGTATTTCTTTGTGCTTCGCCGAGGATGTCTTTCTGTGTGCTTCACTTGTCTTTCTGTGTGCTTCACAGAGGATGTCGTCTTTCTGTGTGCTGCACCGTGGATGGCTTTCTGTTTACATAATACAAAGCGCACGTTTCCTTCTTCTCAGTCGCGTAACGCAATGTCCACCCCAATCTTGAAACTCACTGTAGTTGTATCTATAATACAATGTCCACCCCGACCTTGAAACTCACTGTAGTTGTATCTACAACACAACGTCCAATCCAACCTTGAAACTCATCGGACATGTATCTACAAGACAATATCCACTCCAATCTTTTAATTCACTGTCAGTGGCGTAGCGAGGGTACTTAGTGCCCGGGGACAAAACATAAACTTGGCGCCTCCTTACTTAGCGCCCGGGGACAAAACAAACTTGGCGCCCCCTTCGAGTGCATCTGAGATAACGAATAGTTGTATTTTCATCATTTTGGCGCCCCTGGCACATGGCACCCGGGGACAACTGTCCCCCCCCCCGCCCTCCCCAAGCTACGCCACTGTTCACTGTAGTTGTATTTACATCACAATATCCACCCAAATCTTGAAACTGACTGTAGTTGTATCTATAATGTAATATCCACCCCAACCTTGATACTCACTGAAGTTGTATCTACGTCACAAGGTCCAGCCCAACCTTGAAACTCAAATTATTTGTATCTACAACGCGATTTCCACCCAAGCTTGAAACTTACTTTAATCGTATCCACAACACAATGCCCACCCCAACCTTGAAGCTCGCGCTAGTTGTACCTGTAATAGTTTCCACCCCAACCTTGAAACTCACGGTAGTTGTACCTGTAACACTATGTCCACTCCGATTTTTAAACTCACTTTAGTTGTATCTATAACACAATGCCCACCGCAACTTTGAAACTCGCTGTAATTGTATCTATAACACAATATCCACTCCAACACTGGGACTCACTGTTGTTGTATTTAACACAATGTCCTCTCTAACCTGGCGTTATATATATATATATATATATATATATATTTATATATATATATATATATATATATATATATATATATATATATATATATATATATATATAGCATATATATATATATATATATATATATATATATATATATGTTTAGCTTTTGTCCATTATTGTAGATTGTAAGGAGCATTTTTAAACACCATACTACATAGCTAACTTTTGTCCATGATTGTAGATTATACTTTAAGTAATGATCATTTATAAAGAATATGTTGATTTGGATTTAAGTTCAGGACATTCTTGGGTTTTATTTCCACGGAAGAACCATGGTCTACCTGATCTTTGTCAGGTAGTTTATTAAAATTTAAGTAAATAGACCTGACCTTGTTTATCAATTTGATGGAGATTTCCATTCTAAATGACCTAGGTACATGGCATTTTGTTGTGTCATAAGTCAGGTGACAGTCTGTATGAATGTTTGGAATAAACAATATTATTTAATTTGCCCGTTAAGTTCAGTTCTAAAATCATTCTTGTGTTCAGATATAATTTGAGAGGAATCGTTTATTTAAAAGTTATTCTTTGGAATTACAAAGTGATCATAGCCGTTTTGGACTAAATCACTCTTTTGGATTATTCTGAATTCCTTCAAGGACATTCTGGATTTTATCAGTGTGATACATCAATACTGTCTGCACATCAGCTTATTCAAGACGATTGGCAAACCAGCATATTCAATACTGGAATTCATTTGGAGCGTTCGGTAATTTTGGAATTGTGATAGAACGTGCAGTGCTTTTGGGATTAATTCACAATATTTAATTTCCTTTTAAATTTTCACTTATGGGAATAAATTATTTCTTGAATTGTGAAAAACTTGTTGGTTTCGCTTTTTCTTCTACTTAGTTTAAGACCGTAGATTCTTAACAGTTGAAACTCACTCTAAATGTATCTGCAACACTATGTCCACTTTAACCTTCTAACTCACTGTAGTTGTTTCTGTAACACAATGTCCACCCTAACTTTGAAACTCATTGTAATTGACACTACAACACAATGAACAACCCAACCTTGAAACTCAGTATCTACAATACAATGTCCACCCCAACCTTGAAATTCACTGTAGTTTTATCTACAACACAATGTCCACCCAACCTTGACTCACCGTAGTTGTATCTACAATACAATGTTCACCCCAACCTTGAAACTCACTGTAATTGTATCTACAGCACAATCTCCACCCCAACCTTGAAACTCAAGGTAATTGTACCTGTAAAACAATGTCCACCCTAACCTTGAAACTCACTAGTTGTATCTGCGATGGTGTTCGCCTATTCCACTGGTTCCAACCAAACAATCATACATTCGAGAAAAAAGCTTTTTCTGGCGTGTAACGGTGACTGTTTTGATCAACGCCTCCTAATGACTTGAGTTTTGTCGTGATGTACACCTTTTGTTTTTGTTGCAAATGTCATTCGAGTTTGTGGCATTAAGCACGAACGTGAATAATATAAGCTGATATTCGAGAAGAAAATACATGCGTGTTAGAACTAATCATGTTTACTGGTCACGGTGTAAAACTCGCATTACTGTCACATCGTATAGCAGGATGAATTGAGTTCGGTCTATTTATCCTTAGCACCATTTGACCTTCCCATGGATATAATGAAATAAAGAATAATACTGTTTTCAAAACTACATAGATATCACTGGCTTTTTGACATATTCATATTAATACGTCATCAGTTGTATCTTGTGAATGCGCTAATGACGACATTCCCATGCTCCGGTACGTAATTTAGGAATGAGTTGTAACATATTTTAACAACAGTTTGATAATGAAAAAATCAGTGATGAAATGTACTTAAGTTCTGTCGGAAAAACTGGGGTCAACTAAGTCTTGTCGGAAAAAAACAGTGCCAAGAAAGTCCTGTCGGAAAAGCTGGGATCTAGAAAACCTTGACGCAATAGCATTTTATTGCAGACACAGTATTATGGTTTAATATCATTTTTATGTTCAGATATGCGCAGTAAAGCACATATAATGCGTTGATATATCGTCTTTCTTTATTATTTCAGTTTTTTTTTAACAATTCATGGCTTTGCAAGAAATGTCGGACTTTCGGACATTACCTTATATTACAACTTTAATTTATGTCGCCATTACAACAAGAAGCTACTCAAATGATAGAGCTGTGACTGCAGATAAATGGAGCATGCTAATATTTCTAAAATAACATGTAAGTTGTAAACGGCATGTGTGGCCAAGGCAGCCGATGCAAGTATCAAAACGAAAGTAGAATGACTAAAGTTTGTAAAATGCTCGATGTTTGACTGGATGTTCTGGAAGGATCTGGACCTTATTTAACTCAGTTATCATGAAATACTTAAAAGTTTGATATGTTTTCGTTTTCAGCAATTTTGCTCGTAATAAATATATAAGTATTAAAGTTCTGAATTAGATTTATGGTATCTATAAATAGTCATTTAAAAATAGTACGGATATTGTTATCCTTTTGAATTGTTCATATCTTTAATTTACCAGTTTTACCCAGTGACTGATGGTGGGACAACCACCGACCACAGTATGCAACTGGCAAGCTTTCTCACATACCCCCACTGGCTCCGCCCAAGACTCGAACCCACGCGGACAGTGGTGAGATGGCAGTGATCAGTAAAGGCGAACGTTTTAGACCACTGGGCCATCCGAGCCTGTTCCTGTGACTGGAAAGAAAACAATATATATATATATATATATATATATATATATATATATATATATATTACAAAGAATGCTATCATACAGGTTATATAATTTTTAATTCGTACACTACGGAGATTCGAACCCAGGTCCGCGGGTAAACGTCACCCATCGCCTTGCCTGCACGTACCAGCCCATATTCCTTCACGACTAAGCACGCATCACCAAAATGATGCGACTGAATAGGTGTTATATGCACTCGTGCGTAGCAGACACACTCGCATGACGACCCAATGATTAATTCTCGTCTATCTACACAGTCATTCCGGATTCCTATTAAAGAAACCAAGGTATATAGGATTAATTATAGAGAATTATAAATATACACCAGACAGAACGGAAAGTGCTATCCCTGGATTCTATGGAAGAATTCTTGATAATGGTAGGCAGAATTAATATTTAATACAAATAATACTATCATACAGGTTAGAGAATTTTTAATTCGTACTCTACGGAGATTCGAACCCAGGTCCGCGGGTAAACGGCACCCATCGCCTTGCCTGCACGCACCAGCCCATATTCCTTCACGACTAAGCACGCATCATGCACGAGTGCATATAACACCGATTCAGTCGCATCATTTTTGGTGATGCGTGCTTAGTCATGAAGGAATATGGGCTGGTGCGACTGACAGAGTTAGCCACTGATATCTGATGTCTGTATTACGAAAGTTCGGGTTTGGTGACAATTTTATTCAGTGGATAAAGATATTCTATAGTGAAATTAAAAACAGTGTTAAATGCAATGGGCATTTAACGAAACCCTTTTTAATTAAAAATTCAGTCAGACAAGGTTGTCTTGTATCAGCAATGTTATATGTATTAGCAGCTGAACCCTTAGGGCTCGCTATCAAAGCAAATCCTTATATCAAAGGTATTCTACTCCCACTGTCTAGTAATGCAGTAAAGTCTTTTAACATGCAGATGATACAACCTTGACATTAACGGACACAATCCATTAATCAATCTTTTAATGTACTTGACTTGTTTTGTAAAGGATCTGGTGCAAAAGTGAACAAGGAAAAAACAGAACTTCTATGTATTGGATCTGGTAAACTCTCTGATAAATATTGTAAATAATTACAACTTTAAATTTGTGATCAAGTCATCTTAATTTTAGGAGCTTATGTTGGAAAATGTGCAAAGTTATGTGAGCAGCTTAACTGGAATGATAGATTGTGAAAACTTAAAAACTTATTGCAACTGTGGACACAGAGACATCTGACAATACAAGGAAGAGTAACAGTAATAAATACCTTATTAGTTTCTAGAGTATGGTACATAGTGTCAGGTCAGCCTCTTCCTGATATGATTGTTGATGAATTGAAGCAATTATTTCTCAGATTTATATGGTCAGAAAAGTTCCATTTGGTCAACAATTATACACTAATTGGTGATAAGCGAAACGGCGGACTACATTTAACTGATATAAAGGTGAAAATGTATGTATTCAGACTTAAATGTTTAAAAAAGATACTTTGATGTGAATTGCCATACTATGTGGAAAACTACCTTCGATTACTTTTTATATACTGTTTTGAACATGAAGTTGACCAAAGACTTGTTTCTCATGTCCTTAAATAGGCAACAATTGAATACCCTCCCTATATATTACAGAGAAATGTTTCGTGCATGAGAAAAACTTAGAAATAATATCGACATGAATATTGATGTGAGGAATGTATCTGAACAACCTCTCTTTTTAAATCCTAATATTACATGTGCTGGTAAAACGTTGTTTTTCGCAGAATTTATAGAAGCAGGAATTGTTCGTGTTCAGGACATTACATATGAATTTGTACCTTGATTATTACCTTATGGAGCTATTCAAAAAATGATATACGAATCAAATCCTGAGATCAAAACCGAAAAGATTAAAAAGACTACAATTGCATAATAGAAAGTATACCATTAGGCTGGAGGAATCTTGTTACAACAGAGTCAAAATTCACTGTAACCAATGGGATAAATAATATGTATCTCAAGGTTTATACCAAATTGTATGACCTCTGTTCATGTATAACACAAATATTTTACACGCTTTTATGTACTTTCATTTTTCAAGAACCAGCTTTTGTTTCCTTTTGGAGTATGATATTTAGTTTGGAACAGCTTAACCACTGGAAATTGATACACTTGCCTTTCAAGACCCCAGCATGTGTAGATTTGGATTACAGAATAATGCACAATCGAATATTTACAAAAGAGAGACTGAAATACTATGGCATAATTGATAATGGCTCATGTCCAGTGTGCCAGCTGGAAACAGAAGATTTATTTCACATGTTTTTGAAATGTCCTGAATAAAAAAGCTCTTTTAAGAATTATATTGTATATATAGTTGGTATATATAGTTGAGATTCTTTTTAAAAATTGTAGAGTTGATGTTCTTAATAGCACTTCCTTCGAACAAATGCTCATGATAGGATATAACAAAGAAGCAACATCAGTCAATAGTTATTTTTTGAACCACATTCTGAGCATTGCTCGATTGTGTATTTACAAAAGACGAAACAGCATGTCGTTATTAGGGAAAATAGATATCGAAAGATTATTTCAATATTTGACTAGGAAATACATATTATATGCGTATCAACATTACAAGGACAAAAATCAGGCTTTGATTACAAAATATTTTGTACAACATAATCCGCTAATGAGAATAGAGGAGGAGAAATTGTTTATCACTTTGTAGACTTAATGTTTTATATATAGCACCACAAAATACTATGTACATACTGACTGTACACTTTTAACTTACATATTGTATAGAACGTTTTTTAAATAAAGAAAGAAAAAAATATGGGCTGGTGCGTGCAGGCAAGGCGATGGGTGCCGTTTACCCACGGACCTGTTTCGAATCTCCGTAGAGTACGAATTAAAAATTCTCCAACCTGTATGATAGTATTATATATATATATATATATATATATATATATATATATATATATATATATATATATATATATATATATATATATATATATATATATATATATATATATATATATATATATATATATATATATAACCGCTTCTTACATTCATCGTTGTCACCTTTTTCACTTTTTATCATCGTTACGGTCATTTTCATTAAAAGACATTATATCTGGTTTAAAAACGCGTTTTGAGTGTCTTGTAAATCATTTAGCGACCATTGTTTTTCTTATCTTTGATTTCTTATATTTCCATTGATCTATATTTCTCTAATTCTGTCTTTATTGAAATGTTGTGTCTCTCTATTTGTCTATCGCAATCGATTGACATCCATCCATCGGTTAGTAGTACATACGTAACTGTCCCACTTTCGGTCATATTCCCGTTTGCAGGTTTTGTATGAGATAGAAGAAAGAGGGTCGATCTTAAGGAAAATATTCCAAAGTGTTCTTTCCTATAATTCCACGTGATACAGTTTCACACAACAAAAGCATTTGCCTGTTGAAATGACAAAAGTTTAAGACTGAATATCCTATTGCTTGTTTATGACAAAATAGCGAGTTATTAAATTCTTGATCAAACACACCCATTACCTTCGTTTCATTCAATATGAGAAAACTATAAAGCTGAAAACCCCATTAAACAGTTTATTTTACAGTATAATCCATCAATCATTTATTGCATTAATGTTTTACAATATAACTAATACAAGGCACAATATTATATATTCTCGATTCATAAGAAAACGTCCATTCTGACCCTGAAATTCGATGCAATTGGATGTGAACAGTGCTTGGTTTCTCAGTTAGTTCCAGCTAGACAGAAAAAAGTCTTGTATCAGCTAGTTCCAGCTAGACAGATAAAATCTTGTATCAGCTAGTTCCAACTAGACAGATATCTTGTATCAACTAGTTCCTGCTTGACATAAAAAAAAATATTGTATCAGCTAGTTCCAGCTAGACAGATAAAATCTTTTATCAGCTAGTTCCAACTAGACAGATAAAATCTTTTATGACAGAACAAGGAATTATTATTACCTTTCTATCTGAACATTACTAAATAGTACTACCAATAGACCGAGATGTTTTCATGCTTTTTCATGTTTCGTACCGCTAAAACGTCTCGTGAAATACGGGATAAATGCAAACAATACATTGCTAATCGTGAAGGAAAAGATGCACATCTGAAAATAAGATCATGGGTTGTGTTTAAAGTGAATGGTTTATAGTGATATTACACCGAAAGGGTAGAATGAATGGAGTTTGGATTACTTGTTGCATACAACAGGCTAATATTTCCATTGATAGGATAAAATGAAATACAAAGTTCCTTCCAAAATTGCACGGGTCGTACTCTTCTTTTGACATATAAACATGATAGACACTGTTCCATCTTGGAAAGCTTATTAGAAAACGAATGTTATTATTATAATTAATAACTAATTTTTTCATACAGATTTCTTGTTTGTTTTGATATGGCGTGTTTAAGAAAGCAGTCTTCATTACCCTTTTATTATATTTGTGTGTGTGTGTGTGTGTGTGTGTGTGTGTGTGTGTGTGTGTGTGTTCTTCAATAACTGGAAAATTTCATGGGTTAGATTTAGTTTCTTTTTGTGCAGTGATTTGTAAAAATGTGATTCTTTACCGACGATTTCCACTGTTCGTCATGTTATAATGATGTGCATTTGGACTTATTTCCATTTGTTTAGCTTTACCCACGTAAAACTCTTTAGGACATTCTTAAACTGAAAGGATAAATTCTTCACAAATATGGTTTTTTTTTATTGAAATCTTCGTGGTAGCCTCTTATAAGTTGTTTAATCATTTATTGCCAAATGCGTGTCTTCTTGTCATTGCAATGCCTCCAGCATCAATATTAGTTGTGACTGTTTATGAAACAAAACGATGAATATGTCTATGTAAAACAGCAAAAATGTAATAGATGACTGCTGGAACATAATCTGTCGATTAGGACAATAAAGATCACCTCGTCGATGATTCTTAATTGACAACTGATTGGATTTTGAAACAATTATACAGTTAACGGTTTGATAGTACTGTATTACCTCGTGGGAATCGAATGAGTGACGAATGAGTGACGTTTGGGTTATTTGTGCCTTATCACCACTCGATTGCAGGTCGGATAAGATAGAATAAGGCACAATATTAGTTTAAATTATTTTCAGCATTGCTAACTTTTGACGTGTTCGCATTCAAAGTTATCATCTTTACCCTGTGACTGGAATGACAATACTGTTCACACACTCCGAACCAGCTGATTTAAGAATGAATTGTAACCAATATGAATTCAGTTTGGATATTGATACGTCTGAGACATTATAGACCTTGACCTGGGGTTGAAAAAGGAACTGGGGTTAATCAGGTTATAGAGGCAACATTTCTGTTGTTAGTCTTATCGTGTTGTTAGTTGTTCTGTGGTCTACTCATAGGTCATTCGAAATCACGTATTGTGATGGTCGGCTTATAAATATTGTTTATATCGGTATTCTGCACTTTGAAAAGGATAGCACACAGTTACGTGTTTCTAGTATCAGAGCTAAAGGAATTGATATTATGATACAATGCTTCATTAAACAGGAAGCAATGAAACCGTCAATACAGCTTTTAAATATTTTGCTTTATCTTTTTTTCACGCCATGTACATTGCCTTATACATAAAAATGGCATTCCAATTTATTTGCTTGTGTGTATTGTTACGACTCTATGTTGATAAACTAAGTAACAGAAACAAGTAAAACCATCAAGTTTTATCAAAGTTAACAAATATTTTATCTATCAATATCATAAATGAAACTGTGAGAGGAACTTGCAGTATTATGAAATGAATCCCAAATAATCCTGATAGAATTATATTAAAGTCCAAAAGAATGAAAAGTTCCGTATAAACTTCAGAACCGGATATGTACTGGTCTGCCAAGAATAGTGACGTTTTTCAAACTGGTGTTGTCCAGACCTCCATTGAATAATTCACAACAGTTCCAAAATAATATTATAGTCCTACTGAACACTTTCTATTTCCACTGAACAGTCGAAGTCAATGTATTTCCTCTCAAATAATATCCAGGTACAACCTAAAACGCCGTCTGGAGACTTGATGTTACAACAGGAACAGAAGAAATAAGAATGACTCCCAAATAGGAATGAAGCTTTATTGCTCAATTCTCTCCTTATATACACTTGATAGTACGACAATATTTCACTACATACGTGAGAGATAATACTACTCAAAAAATATTTCGAAATACGTATTCATGTGACCTAGCCCAACCAATAGTAAATTACTTAATTCTTCTAGAACATTCCAGACCCCACCAGCCAATTTGAAATTAAACCGAAGTCGTCAACAAGTCTTATCATTAAGATTATAAAGTAGTGATTGTCAACGCATACGTAAGCATCTATTTATAGAAACTTTGCAATTTTTCGCTCTTAATATTCCTTAAACAGACTCTAGTCACGTAGTCAAATTCTAACTAAAGATAATCACTACAATTTACAGCCATGAATAAATATTACACAAAAATTTTAAAAAATCATGTACCATGAGTTATAAAAAATATGGATATACATCATAGTATGTGTGTGTGACTGTGTGCGTTTTTGTTTCTCATGTTTTCAAATGCGTTATTGTTTTCTTTTTCTATCTCTATGTGCCCTTATTGTTTTTGTAATTCATCATGTAAGGTTAACTGATTTGTGTTGTAGGTGAAAATAACATCAGTGGTTATTTTTCGCCTTGAAAATAAACTTTTCTCAATGACTGCCAATAGCAGATGCTGCCAGGCAACCCATTTCTTCCGTGTGACGTGTGTCACTAGTCGAATGCTGAGAATAAACACTTATTACCCCACACGTGTCAAATGTATACTCATGGATCCAATGGTAAGAGAGTTTTTAACTGGCTAATTTGAGCAAATATTTAGCTTCCTTTCATTATTTAAATATTTCTTCTCAACTAGAGATGAAATATAAACTGTTGATTTCGTGTAACTACGGAACACTTTTATTGTTAAAATGATATGAAAGTGTGTTGTGTCACTAATTGGAGAACTGTAATTAAACACTTCATTATAAGGTTTGTATGTCGGGCGTCCGCCATGATTGATTTTTCAGTTCTGTTTCTAGTGTACCCACTTTGCATGTTCATACTCAACGTCAGTCTCGTCTATTCGAACCTACTACAAATGTACTCCTTCTTCCACGATCTCATTAAAAGAGGACATTAAACTGTGGTTCATAATATTCACTGTGTCCATCTTTGCAGACAAACGCATCCATCGCAGATTCCTTAATTGGCGCTCTATAGTTTCGTATTTGCATGGGGTTAGTTTTTTTTTTTAAAAACAAAAAGAATTTCCCAGGTCATTCTCATTGGATATACTGGCTGTTTAAATATACCTTGCGCATTTTAGGTATTGCTTAAAGAACTTTTAATTACCTTTATTTTGTTGTATGATTGATGGGTGTAATATGGGTTATAGAGTATACAGCTTGGCCTTATTTCAGATGTGCACTTATTTAAAAAAAAAATGCTAGTTTTGCTTGGTCATTTTCACTTGCTGGACTTTAGAGGTAAACTGTAAAAAAAAAGAGCTGATAACTTTGGACATTTTATTCATCTAGTATTTCATTCATTGCAGTATCACAAGCTAGTATTGTCTATTCTTGCAACATCTCTGTTTTAATAACTGCTGAAGATGGTGTTCTTTAGACAAATTCAGGCTGAAGTTGGAGCACATGGGAGCAGTCATTTTAATTAACTGTGTGCATAGATCATGTACATTTTACACAAGCACAAAATCCAAAGACATTTCAACCACAGTACATGAAAGTAACATAGAGGTATGTCAACATTCTCTCAATTGTGCATGTTATAAATACAAGCAACTTCGCTCTACACCTGTCACTCTCGCAGAAGTTTTAAAAAAGTACGTAAATTGCCCCCTTGCCATTTTCCCTTGACAACAGAGGAGAATCAGAGGTTATCCAGTTATTTTACTTCCTTTTGGCTGCAATATCATTTTTAAAAATGGAAACACACCTCCAGCTTGTATGTCCATTCGTGATACTTTTTATCTTTATTGTTCATGTCGACTTACCTTCGAGTATAATTGATATTCAGCATGAAAAAAACGCTAAAACAAATCGATGGGAAATTCAGTTCAGGAAAAGGTCTCAGATGATAAACAAATACTACGTCATCGGTAGTGATGACAATTGCACGTGCTATTAGACCTTCACGTGACTGCCTTCTGCGCACATGTTATGTATGATTCATATTTATATGTTCGACATTTCCCGTATAGATCATGAAATAAAACTTTATTTTATGTCGTATCTACTGATTTACAAATCTCACTTTCAACATATTGTATATAAGGAGTCCACCGTTTAATTTTCGGGAGGGGACAGAAGGAGGTACTTGGGATTCTTTTGAGAGAAAAAAAATAATTACGACCCTCAATCAGCTTGATAAAAATATTCTTGCTCTGATTTGTAGAAACAAACAACCTATTATATATATTATATTAGTTCTAAAACCAATGAACACAAATTATCTTCAGGTCAAAGGAAAAAATATCATGTCTTGAACAATTGTTCGAACACTCCCACCCCGAAAATTAAATGTGAGTAATACCTGTCATAATTGGATATGTTTGGGCGGCCTGTAAAGCCAAACATGTTTTTGGAGTAAAAGTCTGTTTGGCAAATTTAAAACGTCGGCCTTCTGTAGAATCTGTCTTAATTTCGAATTTGTAATATATGTCACGTTTTCTGTTGTGAACCTATTATGATTTTTGTGCATTGCGCAAACATGTCTTGAATATAGATATATACGTATGTACAGTTTAAATTTACAAAATATTACGCTTCCTCTTGTGCACCTGTGGTGGTTTTCATGAGTTATGCACAGACCCCAGCGACTTTTATTATTAAAGATCTAAACACCTGTATGCCAAAATAGATTTTTGGAATATATATATATATATATATATATATATATATATATATATATATATATATATATATATATATATATATATATATATATATATATATATATATATATGTGTATGTGTGTGTGTGTGTGTGTGTGTGTGTGTGTGTGTGTGTGTAACTATGAAAATAAATATTTGATTTTTTCACAGGGAATTTCGTGCAACTTATATCAACATTTTATTCACGAATTATCTTTTGCTAACTGTGTATCGTTATCCAGTCCATTTCATTTGAACTTTCTATAGCTTGTTCGATCTCTACTTTTTTACGCAGCTTGTACATAAAGTTTAACCGCGGTGGCTGAACGGTAGGCGTACCAGACCAGAAGTGTGCTGTTCCGAATCATACCTTTGGATCAAATAGGGTCGGCACGGTTTTTTCTTCTTCTTCTAAGGCATAACAATCTATTCAAATTGTCCCAACTCTCAATAACCTTCATGTGTTGCCGTGCCTTAAAAAAACAAAAACAACAGCAAAAAGAAACCCCAAGCGAAATGAAAATGTCAATAATAACTTTGGTAAAACATGTCAAGTTCGGAAGTATTTGGGCAGTCTAATTCTAAGGTACAAATATGCTTTCTTTGTTGGATTTGTATTGCATATTTTCAAGAACCCCTTAATTTCGCATTTGGTTAGGTTTGTATGACTTTCTGCACTCAACATATTTGGATTCTTATGTATTATGCAATAACGAGTTGAAATTTGTTACGTTGAATTGCAATGTAAGATATATCTTTCTTTCTGCAGTGTACAAATGCTGATTTTTCCTGTACTTTGTGCAGACTGCAGCGATAAGTTGTTCCTTGATAGATAAATCCGTGCATGTTACAACAGATCAGATGTAATCTTTAAGGTGTAGCATATACTTTACATGACCTCCTGCAGAAGGATGAAAAAAAATCGTTTTCTTATTTATGACTTAGTACCGAATGAACATTTCATAAACAAGATAGACGGAACACAATATTCATTCCAGCTCTTATGGATAATGCTGGCCTTTGTCTTGTTGGCATCGATAGGTCGTTATCCATACACTGTGATTGCGTTGTTAATGTTCACACACTCCAAGGTACTCAGTCTGTTGACAGGTTGTATCTCGTATACTGCCATTCTATTATTGATGCAATACCGACGAAGCGTGATTGATAGGGTCAATGGGAATTGAACATAGAGAATGTATAGCGACAATGGATTGGGCCTGTCTAGGGTAAATAGGAATTGAAGAGGGGTCATGTCACGGTACTGGACACTGGCAACAATGTTGCAAGTGGTTGACCTCAATCGGGCGGAACAGTGTGGCAAGGGGCTGACCTGGGTACGCGCTACTCTAGGGACTAATAGAGACATAGACATAGAGACGTGGGTTAGAGACAGAGAAAGAGACATAGACATATGACACAATCATAGATTTATGAATATAAATCTATCACACAAAAAAATCGACTAAAATTTTTTAGGCAAGAGAGAATAGATATCTTTTCGAGGCAATGGAGTGGCCCTGAAAAGGGCCTTTGGTTTTATTTTTTAACATCATTCAGTTAACATAGAGGGCATCGCACGGATCTTCTTCTCTTCCTCAAACTTCGTCTGACCTCTGGACCGTAGATTAAGACTCTTCAGACAGCCTAGCCTCTCCACATAGATCCTTCATTTCCAAAGGGCTGTCTTAGTCATCTGGGTGATAGTCCATGATGATTTGACATACATGGGATAGTCCGGGTGGAACAGCATCGACGATTGGAGGGTAGATGTTAGTCCACATCTTGTGACGAGAACAGGTGAATGGAATGAGGTGAACCGTGGTTATTTATAGTGGAAGAGCGGATCGAAAGGGATTGAGTTCTTTCACCAATCCTAACACGCTTTACAAAATTCAGTCAGAGTGCTTAGTCTGTCTTCCAATCCGAAGAGAGCTACCTGTGACGTCACATCCCTGTCACATTCCTTGTATAGGTGCCCTAGCGTATGTGCGCAGTGAATCAATGCGACAGAGTTAGAACATGACGGAAGCTAAGAAGACGATGAATTGGGGTGCACCGGCCGTGGAGACGAGAAGTGATGAGATAGCAGCGGCTACCAAAACAAATATAGTCCTACAACCATAAGAGAACGATTTTAATTGGGATTTAGTTGATTTTCTCTCTTCTTCACAAGAATTTGTTCGGGTACCAGAACGTTCGCCGCCTTCTCCTTCCTTAACGTACGTCGAGGATTTTAAACAGAGACAGAAAGAAGAATTGGAGAATTTTTTGCAAGAGCAGAAAGAAGCAGAACAAGCCTTTCTCCTTCAACAGCAACTGCGAGAAGAAGAATAGGCAAGAAGAAAACGACAGGAAGAAGAAGAAGCAGAGAAGAAACAAGGTCTAGGACAGAAGGATGAAAGTGAAAGTCGAACGGTGACGGTCCTCTTAGACATTTTGGCAGAGTTAAGGAGTCTCAAACAAATGTATCAGACTTCTTTAATACGACCCAAGAGAAAAAGACCTTCCGGAGCCAAACAGTCCAACCCCGTCCACACAGCTAATACGCCTGAGATACCAACACGAGTGATCTCTACAAAATCATCGACAGTAGCAGGCCCAGAAGTAGGCCTTGGCCGTGGCAAAGAGATAAGGCAGTTAAGCTCATTACTTACCGTTCCTGTTTGTCTTTTTTTAATAAAAAAAAAGAAAAAAAAAAAAGAAAAAACCACCCAACCGCCCTTTTCAGGGCCACCCATCTCTCTCGAAAAGAGACTACTCAATGTTTGCTAAAACCAATTAAAGTTCAAAATCCCTTTTTCCCCCATGATGGATGTGTGTGAGTGCATGAGTGTAGGTCCTTATTATAAAAATCAAAACCAAGAGACACTTACGTTTTTGTTTTTGGTATCTTCTCTGGTACAAATTTTCCATCCAATTTCACTACAGATCACTTTAAAAAGTTCATTTTTCTTCTTCTTTGTCTTTTCATTCTCTCTTTTTTTTCAATTTCTTCACTCTCACAAGTTTTACCTCTTCTTCCTCACTTCGTTTCGTCTTCTTTTCTTCTCATTCTGCACGTGTCTGGGTTCTTTTCGGATGGTACTTCATCTTCCTGTTCTGAACCCCTTCTCCCTCCTACTCCATGTTGTTTCTTAGGGCAGTCTGAAGACCAATGTCCTTTCTCTTGACAATGATAACAGGTATCTTGACCTTTGTCTCTTTTGACGATTGTTTTACTTTGACGTTGTGGACATTCTGAAGACCAATGTCCTTTCTTCTGACAGATATAGCAAATAACTTTGACTTTTGTCTCGAAAGGAGGGGGAGTAGACCGTCGGCTTCTCTGAAGAAAACCTACGTATGACACCTCGCAAAGCTCTGATCAGAAGTTCGATCTGTGTTGGCTCTTCCATCTTTCTTACAGGATTGAGAGTGAAATGAATACTTTGAGGGAACACACTAACCCTTTATGTAGGGAAGACACTGGCCTTACATTCATATATAGAGGACCATGACGTTTAAATTGTAGTCATTAGACATTTTTCAATCAAGATGAAACGATCGCATCATTTCATGAAGATTGCCATCGCTATGCCACGGTGATGGCTCACAATTTCTCGGGGTGCGATAGACAATTTCTTTTCAAATACTATACGGAGCAAAGTACCGAACACCCTAAAGTCACCTTGAACGGAGCCAAAATCATCTCCATGCAAGTGGGACAAGTGCAGTTTAAAGATTCGATGAGTTACTTGACCATGCCTTTGAGTCGAATGCCTAAAACATTTGGAATGACAGAAATGGCCAAAGGCTATTTTCCACACTTTTTCAATACCGAAGCCATCCAACATGGCGTTCTGTCCCATTTGCCTGATGTTCACTACTACGACCCCGACAACATGCGCACCGAACGAGAAGCTTTGTACGCTTGGTACCACGCTCACGCCTCGGACCCCTTCGACTTTCAGGAAGAAATGTTAAAGTAGTATCGTTCCTACGTGGACATTTTACGGCGATGCTGTATAAAATTTCGATAATTGTTCATAGAGCAGAGAGGGATTGATCCTTCAAAAATAGCCTGCGTCATTGCAAAAGCGTCTTCCTTGGTGTACCTCAAATGATTTATACCCGAGAAGACCCTGGCTGTCATACGCCCTCAAACGACCAATTTTGTCAAACGTCAATACTCAAAGCCCTACGTTGGCTACATTACTTGTGCGACAAGGAAGACAAATGGATCCAACATGCCCGAAACGGAAGAGGCGAGAAGACCATAGGAATGTATTCGGCCGATGGCTGGGACTTAGAAAACCCTAAGATCGTGTACGAGCTTAACGGTTGCTTATTTCACGGATGTCCGATCTGCTTCCCTCTACGATACACTAAAAATGAAATTTTACAACGTACCATGGAAGACTTCTTGGAAGAGGCTACTTGTCAGCGGCGCTTAAAGTTAGAACAGCGAGGTTACCAAGTGGTGGAAATGTGGGAACACGAGTACGATCACCGTTTGAAAACCGATCCCGAGTTTACACGCATCGTGGAAATTTACAAGCTGGTGGACCCTCTGAACCCGCGGGATAGTTTGTACGGACGACGGACGAATCCCACCGGTTTGCTGTACCACGCCAACGAGGAAAAAGGAAAAGAAATCAAATACTTGGACGTGTGTTCGCAGTATCCGTATGTGTGCAAATATTGTCACTATCTCGCAGGATATCCACAATTGCTGACGTAACACATCGACCTGGACAACATTCGACAATACGAAGGATTGATTAAATGTAAAGTCTTGCCTCCCACGGGCTTGTATCATCCCGTTTTACCTCTCCATTGCCAAGGAAAAACTGACGTTTACCTTGTGCCGTACTTGTGCAGAAACGTGCAACCAAGACCAAACTTGTCAGTACACCCTGGAAGAACGCCCCTTGACATGAACGTGGGTCAGCGTGGAATTGTTTAAAGCTCTGGACTTGAGATACCAATTGTTAGAAGTGTACGAAATTTACCACTTTCCCAAGGTAGAACAGTACCACAAGGGTAACGAGACTCAGAAAGGCATTTTCGCAGACTACGTGGATGCCTTTTTGAAACGGAAACAAGAAGCCAGTGGCTATCCTTCCTGGTGCCACACTCCCGAGGACCAAAAGAAATTCAAAGAGAATTACTTGAAGCAGGAAGTCATCACTTTATATCACGTGGAGAAAAACGATGGAAGGCAATCGCTTGCCAGCGTGATGTTAAATTGCTTGTGGGGCAAAATGGCACAACGACCGTGTTTACCCAAGACGGAGTATTTGACAGAACCTTCCCGCTACTTCCAGATGATTCACGACAAAACGATATACATGAAACACATGAACGTCCTTCGTGAGGACTTGAACCTGGTCAGTTACGAAGAAGAACTGGACTTTGTACAAGCTGACGAATTTGGAAATGTCATCATTGCGGCCAACGTGACAGCCCATGCTCGCTTAAAATTTACGAAGCTTTAGAACTGTTAGGAGATCGTGTGCTGTATTTTGACACGGACAGTTGCATCTACATCGATCGCCTGGGTCAGCAACACCGTGACATCGAAGGAGACCGTTTAAGAGCTTGAACGGACGAGCACCCCGACGACAAGATTTTACGTTTTGCAAGTGGAGGTCCTAACAATTACGACTACGAATACCGGGACCAACAAGGAGAAGTGCACACCGAGTGTAAAGTGAAAGGATTGACTCTCAATTATCGCACCAGCAAGTGGTGAACTTTGGGGTATTGAAAGGAGCCTTGCAGTCTGGAGAGAATCAAGATTTTAATGTAACCACCTACCAACCGCATAAGATTGTACGTTTATCCACACACCAAATCGTCAGTCGGCCTTTGCAAAAAGTGTATCAAATCGCGTACTAGAAGCGAGTGCGTCTTCCCAACCACTTCACTTTACCGTACGGACACACTGGTATAAAAAATGGTTCTAAGACGACAGCTACAATCAAGAAGGATGACTTCGACACAGCAAGAACCATTTGGCTTTTATGTATTTTTATCTTTCGTGTTCAGTTATAAAAATGTTTTGAAATAAACGTGTCCTGAAAAAAAGTATAAAAACTCTTCTCTTGTCTGTCTTCGTTTCAAAAGTGACATTCCCTTCACTATGGCTACCTCTGCTGTCTCTGCTCCCTCTTCCACCACTTTCAAAGTCATCGACAAAAACTTAGATCGTGCTAGTTGGGAGGCCTTGTATCTTCGCCATCCCTTTTACATGTTAATTGCTGGACCAAGAAGTTCAGGCAAAACCGAATTTGTCAAACGTTTGATCGAACATAAACATCATTTGATCGATCGCCCACCACAACGTATAGTGTGGTGTTACAAAGAGTGGCAATCGGCGTACAGTCTCCTGCGAGAAAGTCAAGGCGATTCCATCGTGTTTGTGGAAGGCATTCCTGACGAAGACGACGGGATCGTGTCTGACCCAGTCAAATTCATCTGGTCATTTTCGACGACACGTTAGGAGAAGACGAAGAAGAAATTAAACTGTGGTTTACGCGCAAAGGGCATCATCGCAATGCCAGTGTGATTTACATCACTCAAAATTTGATTCGACAAAGTAAAGCCCATCACACCATCAGTCTTAATACTCATTACGTGGTCTTATTTAAAAGCCCTAGAGATAAATCGCAAGCGCAAGTGTTAGCCAAACAGTTAGGAATTCCTTGGCTGACATATGTGTACTACGATGCCACTCAAACCCCTCACGCCTATTTACCCTTGGATTTAAAATCCACTACCCCCGATTATTTGCGATTTCGTACGCATCTGTTTCACCACTGGTGCCAAATGGTCCAAAAGAAAATACCCATCTGTCAAAAGAAAAAGATGTTGGTGCAACGCGGTGGATGTGTGCACCTGTTGTTAGCACCCATACTAAAAGCCACATTGGCACCACTGATTACAGGACTCGTGGGAACTACGGCTTCACAAATGGCTCAAAGATAAAGAGGATCAAGAAGAAAAAGGGACCTGTGGAGTCAAAATATCTCAGACGTGACTTTTGGAATCTGATGGAAGGACGAAAACTGACCTTAGTGGCTTACAAACGATGGATGGAATTCCATCGTTGGCAAGAATAACGGAACCCGCATTTACCTCCCAATCCTCATTTGACAGAAATGTCTCAGTTACAACACGAATTGGAATCATTGCTGGATCTCAGCGATTTGTCAGGAACGGAAAAATCGCAACGGTACGGTCAAGTGTTGCGGATACATCAACTCTTTTACCAGAAAACTTCAGGCGAAAGAGCTCAACCGGCTCTGAAAGATTTTAAGACGCTTATGAAAAGTCCATCACCACCACCACCCCCCACCCCCCAGTGACCAAGACAGAAAAAGCAGAAGAAGAGTTTCAAACTCCACCAGAAAAAGTACGCAAATTAACACCACCAACATCCAGAATTGGTTAGATTAAAAAGATGATAGCAACCCCTTCTTCCTCAGAAGAGAAAAGGAAGGTGAAGACAAAAGTTAAACAAAAACTGTGTCATGTTTGCTAAGCCCCAGCTATAAAGTCATGTGTAAGCTACAATCTACCTGTCTTGGGAATATTACCGCGGCCATGTGTTTGATGTCTAAAGATTGCCGCGGGCTAGTGTTAAACTCTTAAGCAAAGTTACATGACCCGCCGGAGACCTGAATCTTAATTCGGCAAAGGCGATTGATCGTACCATCTAAACAAAGGCTTGTAGCTATCACACCTATGTGTCAAAACTTAGTCCAAACATCAAAGCAAAGTAAGCGGAGTGAGCGGGGTGTGTCCTCATCCGTCCCCACGTTGACAGACAGCGAGAGGGACATTGTCCGCTAAGTTTGGTTGGATCGGTTCACAGCGATATCCAATCGGAATTGAGATAGAGGGTGTGATTACAATTCCGATCCAAATGATACTTCAGACGCGTAAGAGAAAATTTAGTATTCGCCTTGAGGGATTGGAAATCAACAGGGTTACTCCGAGAACGAAGCCACTCGTAATTTGGCGGCAAAACTTACTGTTGGATTCTAAGGAAAGACAAAGCTTCGAAAGGTCAGTAAGTTATTTGCTTGATTTTTGCAGAATATTACTGCATCATAATTGTAATTATTTGTAGTATGTGTACTTAATTGCTAGGATCGTTTAGTATGTAGAATTACCATTGTAGTGTTTCATTTACATGCGTATTTGAGACATGGGCTTGAGTCTACGTAGAGAATTATTAGATGCGAGGCGGAATTATGTAGATTGCTAGCTTGTGGTCAGAATTAATTTTGTAATTCGCTATTAGGTTACTTCGTAGTAAATTAGTGCATTTATTAATGCGTTATGTTGGAATTTACACATGATTGAATTGTGAATTTGGAATGGTTGAAGTATGTGAGATTAGTTACTATGGACGTATGCGTATATCAGAGCATAGATATTTGAATATTTGTGTACTTTGTATGAGTTGTAAGTTAAAGAAATGCATCTGATTATTGTGATATTGTTTAGTATAACGGGATTAGGGATATGTACTGATGTAACGGAATTTATTGATGTAGGTATAAGAAGTATTTGATACCGTGCTGTATTATGACATTGTTTTACCATGCAAGAACGTATGGGTATCTCGATATGAATGAATGCGTGACTGAAGAATTTAATAGCCGTTATCTGATGATAGGCTGTGTGTGGTGTGAAATGAGATGGCTAAGGAAAAATTTGTACCGTCCTTGTGTTTTCACAGGAAGCTTTTTAGGGGACAGAACTTCGGGTTCCATTGGGTCCCCGAGTCTTCAAGAGTTGGAGACGGAACTGAAGCTGTATCTGAGGCAGTCGAAGTCGACAGAAGAGTAGTCGTGGTAGAGAAGTGGAGGAGGAGGAGAAGAAGTCTAGAGAAAGTCGAGAAGGAGGAAGAGAAATAATTTGGAGAAAAGTCGAGGAGAGAGTGGAGAAGGAATTGGGAGAAATAGGAGAGAGAAAGGATACAACAGATGAGTAGAAATACAAGAACAGGTGGAAATCAATCTCACACTGTTAATCAAGTGATGCAATAGGCTTATTAAAGGGTCGAGCGGAAGGAGTGTAATTGGGAATTTGAGTCATTTGATTACTGAATTGTTATTAAATTGTTTTTCGCTGAATTTCAACCTTTTTGTATATTTGCTGACTGGGGGCTCGGAGCTTTACATCTATCTTTCGCTAAATGTAACTTCCAACAACATAGAGCTTGATTGAGGTTTCTATAATAGTTAAATCAAACATTGGGAGCACCCCACCCTAACCATAGCAATCCTCACAAACTGATTACCCCTGTTTAGACATCCTCCTCGACACCTATTGCTCGTCGGACATGTAAAGCATTACAATCCAAGAAAATACCACACGAAGAAAAGAGTAGCATCCGTGAAGAGTGGGTGGCTTATTAAAAGAAACAGTCCTAACGGAGAATTTGTTAGCCAGCCTTTACTACGATCCATCCCATCCTGCGGAATACGGAGGAGTTCAGAAATTGTATCGTGCTGCCAAAACCCGACTGAAAAGTGTCCGTTTACCTCAAGCGCAACGATGGTTAGAAGAACAAGCCACGTACACCTTACACAAACATATTCAACAAAAATTTTCCAGAAATCGCCCCCGAGTGGAGGGCATCGATCATAAATGGCAAACCGATTTAACCGATGTCTCTCATTTGGCCACCTACAATCATGGCTACAAATATTTGTTTTGTGTCATCGACGTCTTTTCCAAATTTGTCTGGGTCGTGCCATTGACTTTCAAATCGAACACTGAGATAGTGCGAGTCCTAAAACTGGTGTTGAAACAAAGTGGTCGTCACCCTCTTTGATGGCAAACCGACAAAGGCACCGAATTTCTGAACCAAGCTTTCCAAAAAGAAATAAAGAAACGAGATCTTCATTTTTTCACCACCGTGGGTTCGAGTCTTAGGCTCGGCTAACGTGGGTACGTGAGAAAGCTTGCCTGTAGGTTCTCGTGGGTCGGTGGTTCTTCCCGGGGTTTTCCAGGGTTCTTCCTCCACCAGTTACACTGGCGGCCATGTATAGCCTATCTTGTGCTGAAAAATGGCGTTAAACCCTACAACAACAACAACAACAACAACAACATCTTCACCACCGAGAATCCCGAAACCAAAGCCATCCTCGTGGAATGTTTTCAACGCACCTTGAAAGAACGCATGTGGAAATATTTTACGCATCAACACACTCTCAAGTAAATCGACGACTTACCGCACCTGGTCAAAGCATACAACCAATCTTACCATCGGAGCATCGGATGTGCCTCCCAAGAAGTGACTCCCGACAACGAAATGACCGTCTTTGAGCGCCTGTTTGGTACGTCCCCGACTGTGCCTGTTCCCAAGAAAGGTGGAGTGTTGACGACGGGAGACTGGATACGCATTGGCAAAACCAAACGCACTTTCGACGAAGGTTACTTACCCAACTGGACCACCGAATTGTTTCGTGTCACTGGACGAGTGCGTGGCCGTCATCCTAGTGTCTATAAATTGGAAGACATGAATAAGGGAGTGTTGAAAGGAACGTTCTACTTATCCGAGTTACAACGCGTGACCAAAAAGGAAAACGAAGTGTACGATATCGAAAGCGTTCTCGATCGAAGAACCCGTAAAGTGGGAAAACGTCGTGTCAAAGAAGTCAAAGTATACGCCAAGTTTTGACTCTAAGATCGACGCTTCGCAAGTCATCGGCTATAAAAAGAAGTGACCATCATGTCGTTCAACGTTCAAGCACCACAGTCACCACTTCTTCACCGAGTTCATCTCTGAAGATCTGCAAAAGCAATCCTTGTGAGTGTATTCTGGAGAAACGAAAATCTTCTTTTTCTGCCACATCTTTGTGGTGTATTGTGTCATCGGTGCTGCCATTGCCAATTTGAGTTTGCAACAAGGAGATAAACAATCGTGGACCATTTTACTGAGCAGTTGCATCGGTTACCTTCTCCCCAATCCTTTCCTGAAATACTCTAACGGTAACAACGGGAGTCTTCCGACCAACGTCAGTCACCCTCCCAGCAGTCACAATAACAATAACAGCAACAACAATCCTCTTTTAGACACTCGCCTGACCTCGAGTGACCCGTCGGACAGCAGAACTCTGTAATTTTGAATAAACAATTTTACTTAACTTTACCCAGTTACAGTTCCATGGATGTGTTTCCCCACAATATTTTGTGCTGCTTCACGGCCAAATTACCTCAGGCCATCCAATTGGATCACGAAGCCCACTAGGAAGTATCTTTGGTCGAGGTTCTGAACGACCAAGTGCAACAATACTTGAAGGACAACGAAACTGTAGATGCCTCGATGAAACGACCAGTGTCCCCCAATACTCCGTGGTAGATCTATATGTTGAAAATTGCTGCAAGCTATTATTTTAACGGTCAATCTCTGGTGGACACGATTGCTGCCAAATTCAGTGCGCTGTTTGGCCAAAGCCTTAGACAAAACCAAACGAAGTGTCACTCTCGAGTACCATAATGTGGCTCCTCGCCTACTGATGATATTTTCGGATGCCAAAACGTTCTCCATTACATTTTGTCCTGAACTGTGTGACGTTTTGGGTGGAGACCTCAAGATGGTCAAGGGTTCACTGATACCACCCATCACCAACAACTTGAATTTTGAGAAGATTTTATTTGTTACCCGGTAGCCAGGGATTAAATTTGATCTTTGTGTGTTCTAATGAGGTGGAGTACAACGTGGTAGGTCACACATCCGCACCGTTACTGCGAGTCATTCCTTTCAAAGCAGATTCTGCCACAACCATTGACGAGGAAGATGGAAACACCTATCACGTTCACCGCGAATTTGTACATCTTCACTGTTTACCCGTCATTAAGTCGTATTTCGACAGTGTCAACATTGCTATAAACGGAGATCTGGGACAAAATATTCCATTCTTCAAAGGAATAGTTACGGTGAAACTTCATTTTCGAAAACGAGTTTCTAACGACTTGTGAGTTATGTATCCTGTGTACCGAGGAATCGCTCGATAGCGAGGACATGGTTTAGGAGATATGCTGAAATCATCCTTTCGTTCGGTGGCTCTCGTTTTTAAACCGATGGTGACACGAGGATTTCATGCCTTGAAAGATGACGCTTTGACGCAAGGCAAAATATTTCTCCATAATGTCATCACCGACAAACAAAACCCCAAAGAAGCTTTCTTGAGAGCAGGCAAATATTTCTTGCTTCAAACAGGCAAAGACATTTTTGGCCGACGAGAGACTCCTATAAATGCCCTGAACGCTGCCCAGTTAGGCATTCCTGTTTCCCTAACACCACAGCAAGGACAACGCAGAAAGAGACGACGATGACATCCCTCCAGACGACTTCACACACAGAAAGCTTGAAAGACAAAGAAAGAAGAACCGTCAGAGAATTAGACGTTTTTGATTATTAAATAAGAAAGAGAAAAAATGATGCACCGAGAGTCTTGCGAATGTTCCAAGTCGGAACTGGATATGTCTGCCATGCCACCCACTATGATGACGATGCAAGAATCCCTATGGGTAGAATTTCATCCCGTCTCCTCTTTGACAACCTCAGCCCCCATCGAATTTGAACTCAAAGGACAACCCGAAGATTACATCGTTCTGAAGAGCAGTTACTTGTACCTGAAAGTCAAAGTGATCAAAACGGACGACACCGCTCCTGGAGCCGATGCTAGAGTAGCTCCTGTCAACAATATCATGCATTCCTTGTTGAGCGAAGTGGATTTGTACTTGAATAACAAACTAGTCAGCAGCAGCATGGATACTTACCCTTATCGAGCGTACGTGGAAAATCTCTTGACGTATGGAAAAGATGCCAAGAACACCCATCTGCATGCTTGCGTAGTATGGATACCTGACACAGCAGGCGAGGATAAGTTTAACGACACAGTCCTAACAGCAGCTGACGATCCTCACAATGTGGGCCTTAACGACCGTCGAAAGAAAATATTGCAAGGACGTAGTTTAGAACAAATGGATCGTTTGAGTTTTGACATGTGGTTACAAGAAAAAGTATTTGCTGAACGGATTGGATATCCGCCTGAGACTGAATCGTAGCAGTACCGTTTTCCATTTGATGGCCAATGCCAACGTGTACAAAACCATCATCCAAGAAGCCATACTCTACGTGCGAGTGTTACCTGAAGTGGGAAAGGACATGAGCCACACTTTGAGCAGAACGACGGCCAAGTATCCGATACGACGAGTGGAAGTGAAAAATTTCTCCATTGCCGCTGAACTTCGATCCAAGATCGAAGATCATCTATTCAAAGTACAGTTACCCAAACGTTTAATCGTTGATATCGTCAGTAATGAAGCCCTCAACGGAGCTGTCACTGCCAATCCTTTTGAGTTTAAGCACTACAGAGTGTCTAAGATCGAAGTCAGTCGCGATTGCAAGTCCTTGTGTACTAGACCCTTCGAACCTAACTTTACCCAAAAGAATTACTTGAGATCGTACTTGTCCCTGTACGAAGCCACGGGACAGTTAGGAACCAACAGCAGCCACGGCATTTCGTACGATGAATATGCAGGAGGTTACACTTTGTGGTCCTTTGATTTCACTCCAGACCAAGGCAACGACGAGAGACATTTCCACCCTATAAAATCCGGTCAACTGCGTGTGGAACTTCAGTTTGCAGAAACTCTATCCGAGACGGTGAACGTCATCTTGTATACCGAATTCGACAACATTCTAGAAATCAACAGTTTGAGAGAAGTCATTCTACACTATTAGAAGCTATGGAAGACTCTTATCCCTCTTTGAATGGTAGAGAATCATTGGAAATGAAATGGGAGGATATCGTGAAAGCAGAACCCAAAGACAAAGACGAAGAGGTGATGGCCAGAACAAGAACAACATTTAATCTCCTGTTTTGCCAAACACCTGGCGGATAAAATTACGGAACTGACCAAGAAAGATTGCTATGTATGTTAAATTCAACACGATAAATGTCTGATGATGAGTCAAGAAGAAAAATTGGACGAGTATGTGGACAATGCTTGGAGTCTCATCTCGGAAGAAGCAGTGTTACATCAGTGGTATAAAGACTTGCGTGATCATTCCTCCCCTCCATTGACTGCTCTAGAGATCCATCGCATCGAATCTCTCTTGGCAAAGAATACGGAGACGAAGCCAAGAGACGATTACTTGACAGATACTTTCAAGGAAAAAGTCAGGATTGAATTGATGACTTATCATTACCTGTGAAAGAAGGGGAACAAAATGGATACCTGGGAACTCTACTACCTTTTGACAGTTCGTACACCGCTTCTTGGAATCCTGTGGTGTGCGCTAAAGATGAAAGTCCTCATCGCAAACCTAAAGACGGACGACAGTCATCTCCCTGGAACCCACTGGGGGTAGCCGTCTACTTTCCCACGATTCCTGTGTGGAGTATTTTTATTCGTATGGATTACCGTCTTTGGAAGACGATATCAACCACTATATGAGAAGATATGCACAGTCGACTCGCTTCAATAGTGTGAGATTACAAGGCACAGATTCCAATGTGTATGGACAATATTGTGTGTATTTTCTTCATCAACGCAGTCTTGGATATCCCTTAGAACATTTAGTGACTTATTTTTATCGTGACTCTTCTAGAAACGATGAAAAAGTAGATCGATGGTTTTGTGACCATTATGGATATCTCTTGTCGTCTTTAGCTAGGAAACGTAGTGTACACCAATAGCCAAATGACCTCGATCAGTGGAAGTCCGACTTGACTTCACAATGTGTCAACCTTGCCAAAAATGTGTTATTTGAAAAAAAATGTGTTGGTTAATTGTTGGTTGAATAAAATTGTTATGAAACAAGGATTGTTGTTGGCTTGTTTTAAAAAATGAACACTGTGAATATATGCTCTTTGATATCTCTCTCTCTCTCTCTCTCTCTCTCTCTCTCTCTCTCTCTCTCTCTCTCTCTCTCTCTCTCTCTCTCTCTCTCTCTCTCTCTCTACATGAGATGAGCTATAGCATTCCTACCCAAAATAATCGTAGGGATGTTTTCTATCGCGTCCTCGCTTGATGCATATAAAGCGTGGCGGTCTCCAGTCTGACCATCCATTGTTGACTCGTCAACCTATGAAGATGTGTTCAAGACTAGCAAAGCTAAACGAAGCCCACGTGAATTTACATCGTGCCAGGCAAAACCTGATACCCAACCCTGATGAGATTGAAAATGTCAGGATGGCCCAAGACCTGATAGAAGAGGTGTTTAAAGACAAAATCAAGAAGGAGCAAGAAGAATGGACCGAGAAGTATAGACTTCAGAAGCAGTAGAGAAAACGGCAACAGCAGCAGCAGCAACAACAGCAGGAGCTAGATAGAGGTTTTGTGGACTGCCGTGTGGGCACGAAAGAGTTCTCCTTCTCTTTCCGAAGAAGTAGACCCTAACCTTTCGGAAAGCCTGCAGCCAGACGGGGACGCAATCTTAGACGATAAGAGTATGCCATAAGCCCCCAGCAAAACAGCCCTTTTCAGGGCTACCCCAAACAATCTAGAAAAGATATACTACCCAATTGCCAAAATTTGTCTATCTTTGTGTGTTGGTAGGTTAAAAAATAGAAGCGTGCCTATAAACAGTTCGTTTCCCTGGCTTGTAAGATAGTGTGTGTGTGTGTGTGTGTGTGTGTGTGTGTGTGTGTGTG
>JAECUM010043310.1:0-48491 GCA_016617855.1 Megalonaias nervosa
ATAGCAATAGTAGACTAATTATAAATGCCATTTATGCCACAAAGATTGATTCTTCCCTGTTATTTATGGATCGGGGCTTTTTTGTTCAAAAATGATCAGATTTTGTCCTATAGAACTAATAGTTTAATGTATTGATAAAATGCTTTGTCATCTAATTTTCAGTGTTATCAAAGTCATATGTAACAAGAAACAATATGCATACTTTTTATACCCATCGTACTTTAGAATTTACAGGACTGTGCTATTTACAAAACTTCTCTCTCTTTTTCTCTCTTTCCCTCTCTATGTGTTTATCTCCCCCCCCTCTCTCTCTCTCTCTCTCTCTCTCTCTCTATATATATATATATATATATATATATATATATATATATATATATATATATATATATTAAATGCCTTAATAAAAACACTTGATATTCTTGATCAGCTGATATTCTGAACATTTCATATTTTCTACAATTATTGAAAGTAACTATACTTAATATGGTTTCAGTTTAATTCTTAAGAACTGTGCTCAATTAAATACATCCACGTCGTTTCCACACCACCTCCCTACCCCAAATAATGGAGATGATTATGTTGTCAAAAACTTAGATAAATCTTCCGATAATAGCGTGAGTGCAATGACTGGTCAACATGAATATCATCTGATCATGACCATTACGAGGAGTCACTTAAATTCACCGCAGTATTCAGTCACACATTGCTGTCGTATACGGTACTGTATCTCCTTGTGATACGAAAGAAAAAATAACTTCGGTACCACGAAGAAATGACAGTATGTGTTTATACAGATCATACCAGAACGTTGATCAAGTTTAATGGTGATCCACTGAATGCCAGAGTCCTGTTTTCTTAAAAGACAGATGCAGAGCCTGAGGGAAGAATACAATGTTTAAATACTAAGCAAATGTTATAGTCAAAGTTACGTTGTTATTATGTCAGTATGTAATTATAATAGCAATGTGGATTCAGATCCAATAATAGTCTCACCAAAATTGTTTAGATACGGTTTTTTTCTAGGAATTGAGAGCCATTTCTCGGATGAATATATTGATATATTTGACATAATCAGTTTACAAATGAATGCTTAATTTCGATTATTTTAAAGTTGTAAAAGTCAGTTCCCAGTTAATATATTTCTACAAAACAACTTTTCACATTCTCGTCACAAGAACGCTACGTACTTTATTGTTGTTGATAGAGTCTTTATTCATTCGAATAGCACAAACGTACTGTGTGGACAGGTTTTTCAGGTAATCGAATCGAATGAGGATAGTACAATGCACAACTAAAACAAACATCCTAACTAATATACAATAAAACAAGAAATATAGCAAAAAATTAAATTATAAATGAACTTAGTTGCCGATCAATGCAAATGACGTAAGTAAGCTTGTTTAAAAAGTATCTCCGTAGGGAAAGCAGATATTTACAATATTAAAGGTAATACTATGAATAATGAAAAGAAGTTATTTTATTCCTATTCCTGTTCAAGTCATGATTAGACAAAATATTACAAGATACCTAAATGTACGACTATGTTTCTATACTTCAATTCTTTATAAATCTACGTGGCCGATTTATTAAAATTTCTGATATTAAGGGTAGTCTTAAGTTCTATAAATTTGAACACATTTTTTTTTCTTTTTCTGAAATATATCACTATCTATTTGACTCTTAGATCTCTGTACAAAACGCATTCAAGGACAAAATGATATTCTTCTTGAAGGAGGTAGCAAATAGATCAAAGTCTATATGGATTGTTTTTGTACTTTCTTCACCATCAACTGGCATCCGTTTCGAGTCTGTGAGAAGATAATCTAAACTTAACCATTACATTTCTATATTTCAAAGAATGTATGCTGTCTACGTAAAGTTTTGCTACAAAATTTGCAATAATTACATATAGAAAAAAGCTCGACCACTGCACTTAAGATGATCCTTCCAGCTTTGCATAAAATCGTCCCAGATCCTAAATTTAAATGATTGTCAAACAATATGTCTTTCTTACCGACACCTTGTATAGCCAATACGTCAGAGATTCCTAATATATATTTATATATACTTTTGTCCAAGTCCAGGTTCATATGTATCATTTGAACAGTGATGTGTTATCTTGTGTTCTTTAAAGAGAGATTGCCTTTATCTACTTTGTAACTATTCCAGACAGTCATTGATGATGATATACGAATAATGAACATTTTGAATAATAACACTAAAAGGGAGAAAACAAGCGTCGAAATCTAAGATACTTTAAGTTTCGTGTTTGTTACTTTCATAACATTGGTTTCAGTCTCTTTCTATATATGTAATTCAAAACGTTTGTGTGAATCTTTGATAAGGAGACCTAAATTCTTCTTCAAGCTGAGTTTTAAAATTTGAAAAAGAATGTTAAAATCTTGACCTCATAATTTTCTTTCCTGTTGTTGCAAATGAATACAATTATAATTGAATGTACTTCTATAACCTTTAAAATTGTATCACTTTGTGAAACTTACAGGCGAGAGACGAATAGTATAATGTTACAAAGACAAAAATGCTTTAGCTTCCCATTTTACCTTATGGACGAATCATGCCATTCATTTCAACAATGGTAATTTTGCTGAAACTTTACATGTGGATTTTATGCGAGTAGCTCCTAAAAAGCAGGAAAATAATTAGTACGTCACATATCTCCTTTACGACATACCAAAGTACCATCAATGATCTCTCGAGGGCCATTGTCAGAATGTACAAAGTTGATATATTGAGGAAAAATCTAAGTATAATAATTTCTTATATCTACTCAAAACATTTAGGTATCCTTGATGTATACTGAAATACAACACATACAATGTTTAGGATTTGTGGAGTTCCCATCCACCTATCACTATCGTGTGATAAATGTAAAATTTACAAAACGCAGCATCTATAAAAACCATTTCTATGCAAGTCAGAATTAAACAAGCCAATCAAGGCTATGAAAAATATTACCCTGAAAAGTATTCAATACAAACAACTGGATTCAAAGCACAACTATTGAGAACGTGTTATCTACATCAATATGTTTACGCCATATCGATTACTCTCAATCAGCGTTTAATGGGTAAGCTATTCCTCCTTGATAAGAAGAGTATCCAAGGGGAGACAATCAAGAGGAAATAATTTATAAGGAATTAAATAAAACTTCTAAAATGTGCAATGATTTAAGCTTCAACATAATCCATATTCATATATTTATCTATGAAATTCATGATTAAATATAACATCAATCTAAAAATAGTTACCGTTCTAACTGACAAAGTCATATAGCTGCTTTATCGATTTTCAAAATCAGGTCAACTCGACCGTTTCGATTATGATATCAGCTACAGAGATAAAGAATCAGCATACAGATTAATATCAATTGGAAATGATTAGTGATTTATGGTTCTACAACCGCGTATGTAATATTCCATGCATAGTATATGCATTTCATGCCTTATTGAGTTATACCTATTATGTAATAATTCATGCATAGTCCTTGCCTATTATGTCTTTGCGTGTAAATGTATCATGTAATATTGTAGACATAGTAAATGTCTAATATATCATATTGTATATCTATAATTGTCATATAATACCAAATGCTTAGTCCATGTCTACAATATCTTTGTGTGGAAAAATCTTTAATTTACTATTACATACCTAGTAATGCTCAGCTTACTTTGCGACAATTTGAAAACATATTTTAACGTTTTCTGCTCACGTGAAAAATATGAAGAACATGAAAATCAAATAGTTTTCATCAGGACAAAGACGAGCATGGTTGCTAGTTATTTAATATATAACAGATTTTAAACATCCGTTTACGCCAACATTTTTGTTGTATTTTTATGTTTAAGGCACTACTAGCAATTTACTATTAATGTTAGTTGCTGTTCATGCGGGATTTTCTGTAAATCCCAAATAGTTAAATATTGCTAAACGAGCAAAGAATGAAAATGACGTTTCAAATTATATCGTTTAATGTAATGTCAGCAATTTCACCTCTGCATTTCAATGCAATTTAGTTTGTGGTAACTAACATCAACTATAGAAACAATGTGTGACGATATTCGTAAGCACAATCGTTGGTAATCGTATTCGTTTCCACCGAAAGATTGTGCATCAGGTTCTATATATTTAAATGGTACATATATAGAGCTACGGAAAACTCCCCGTCATGGCAAAAATATATGGTCTCTCATGGGAAGCGTTTCCGATATTTTTGAAACCACAATTAAAGAAAGTTACTGCTGGTATATTTATGCATACATTATTGTAGACGATGTGTACCATTATTAAGCATTCATTAAATACATCAGTACTGGAAGGCAATGCATATAACTTTGATTCTTTGTTCCTAAGCTACATTTACGTCAGGTGTATGTAGTGCAACGTTAATGCTTTTTCTTTGTACTTCGATAGTCAGTGGGTTTGATCCCCTTTTGCGACTGGCGAGGTTAAGTGGTCTTCCATCGGTATGTTCTTCCGAGATAACCAACTACCCCAGCCTTAGAGATCACATCACACATTGTCGCCATAGGTGATTGAAGGAACATTGCTGTAGTATTTCCATATTTATGAACCTCTCAGTTGACAACTACTGTGGCCTTCGGTCCTTGGAATTGGGGAACATATAGACTATCATGCCACGCTCACCCTGGTATTTGATTTTCTCGGAGTCAGACCACTTGCATGTATTTGTATAATGGATTACATAGATATTTGTATAAAAACTTTAGGTATATTTGTATAATAAAATTATAGTACTTGTCTGTGTTTCTTAAGGAGGTGTTATTCTAATAGCATGAATTTATATACATAAAATATGTTCAGCAAAAGTATCTTGCTTGCAGGAAATGACAAAAATTAGGTTTTATTCTTTGTGAGTTCATTATTTTTACAATTGGATTGGTATAACGAGTATAATTCCTTTCATTGCTTTTAGTTCACTTAACAAGTCAGCTTAATGGTATGATCCAGTGTTTTTGTTGTGTCCATCCATCAACATTTGGATCTTACCGCCCTGGAATCCATATATCATGCTTATATCATTAAAGTCTGAACTGAGCAACCCGGAACTTAAATTAATCTTGTCAAAGTCAAACCATGTGTTGTTCTGATGCATTTGCCCTGTTGTGCATATTGTACGTATTGTTTGTGCGTTTCTGATTACCTAATTGTTTCAAGAAATTTAAACTCAACTCTCACTTTGAAAATAGCATAGTAAGATGTCTATAATATTGTTCCCTTTAACATCGTGATATCCGTTTTTGAGCCCTTAAGAACAAATAGCTGAATAATTCGCAAATAATATAAGTTTTATTCGAAGTCCATTTACACTTTGAATCATCATTATGTGGGCAGTAACAATCAAAACTTTAAAACCACTCAAGGCATTTGGTCTGTGACAGTTTATTAAATTGTGCTAAATTTTTCATTGGCTTTATTTATAGTACATTATGTTTCGGAGCGGTAGATCACAGCGACACTCTTAGGAATCGTAGAGATGAGACCAAAAAAATGTAAACTGACACGAAATGGCAATAGAGCAATAAACAAACTTATTTTCAATTAATTTTTGAACGGGTTTAAAAGTGTGTGTGTGTGTGATTTGGATTTTTAACGTAGCTTTAACAATTTTTCAGTCATATCGCTACCATGTCTGCAGTGTGGCAGTTTATAGTGATGTCTAGCACTGGGACATCATGCTGCAGACATGTAGCATCATGTCCCACCCAGTCACATTATCCTGACACCATGCCGACCAGTCCTAACACTAACCTCTTAATGGTGAGCGCCAAGCGAGGCAGCTGTTAGTATCATTTTCATAAGTCTTTGGTATGACTCGGCCGGGGATCGAACCCACAACCTCCCACATCCAAGGCGGACGCTCTAACCACTAGGCCACCGGAGCGGTATGAAAGTATCTTAACCAATTGGATGTTTTTGAGGTGTTGTTGTGCATTTTATGCATAATTACGGAACTTAGGCCAACTGGAAGTATTTTCTTTACTTGCAGCAGAGCGTGAAACTACTGCCAAGAAAAAGTCTGAAAATTGTATAATCAGCTACATGTTATCACGTGATATCAACGAAATAAAATGACAACTCCAAAACACAAGATGCCACAACGATATATTCTTGGATATGATATGTAAGCGGGCGATGTCATGGTTATACAGCACTGCTGTTAGTAAGATTTTAAAACAATTTCTGGTAGTTTATGCATGTTATCCCATTCAAAGTAGCTATACAGTACTGCTATAAGCAAAACGTCCCACAATTTTTATTTGATTTGTTTTTCGTGAGAGTTCCGTATGGTTGCATTTCTATCACTTATTCATATAATTTGGGTGACAGATAACACAAAAGACTTGGCGACAGACAGTGTTCAGCAAATAAAATGCTTTGCCGTTTTATTCTAAAATTTAAAAACTACTAACTGATGAAACTTTATGAAAGAGGTTAACATTTTTATTAACGAAATTCAAAGATCCATAAATTAACTGATGTCATATACAGAGCTTATGTAGTTATATAGTCTATTAATAAACAATAATAGATGTCTTATAATAACAACTGCCACATTCTTTTTCAGTAACCAGATACCTATAATGTCATTAGAGCTGGGAATTAGTCTGGATTTAAAGACTAAATGCTGGAAATCCAGCATACGCCAGAAAATTCCCTTACTTATTTGACATAGTTTTAAGAATGTATTATTTTGATAGCATTAATTTTCCCACATATATTTTATTTTCCCACCTAATTTTCAAAAAGGCACTTACAAGATGAACGATCAAATTTCAAGTCAACGGGTTAAGATGAGGAAAGATACAAAATGTTCTCTATAATGTTAGGAGATTCTGAGTAACAAGGTAAGCACATTGATCACCTGGGTTTGTCTTCATTGTTCAACAATAATACTGGCCACAATTTGTATCAAAACCAAGCGTTGAGCATGATCGAAAAACAACATCAAATGCAATGTCTATTTACTTGGGTTGAATGTGGTTTCATGATATTTGAAATCTGGTGGAATATCTTGGATATACTTTCAAATTTCAGATAACTTTCAAGTTTAACTACATGAACTGAAATTTGGCTTACTAAGAATGACAACCACATATCTTACCTACGCAGTGAAAGCGGTACCTCTACATGGCTTATCATTTCTATAGAATCACTCCCTTAACACTGCTTACAGTTAATTAGAAACATTGGTTGTACCAAATCATGTACAGTAATAACATATGTACACTTATGACTTAGAGAAAAGCACATCAATCCAGTTTTATCAACATAATGTAGTCGAAGATATATGTTAAACGTAGCGTTAGAAACCAGGCATGGGATCGATAAATTTCCGGTAGTTTAACAAAAAGCTACACACTTTGTAACCCAGCGAATTTCACTACATGGTTTTCATCTAGGTGTGCTTGTTACCATACAACGCAAATTATATAATTAAATATTCAAAACACTATCTCGAATCAACAGCAGTGATAAACAGTTCCAACTTAAAGTGTGTGTGAGAAAGTTTAGCAATAAAGGTGAAACTAGGCAACGTATTGACACAATAGGACGTACCATCTCTCATTACATATTCCAAAAACTATTGTGAATGTGCTGTCAGGGTATTTTGATACATAGTTGCAAGAGCATCGACATCTGCTTTGGAAAGCCAGGGCTTTGAAATTATTTTTCTGGTTGGAACCGAAAAATACAGTCTACAACAAGGTTCAATAAACCTTTTCATTTTATTTTATATGACAGATCCACTTTAAGTTTCCTAATCGAGATAATTATATACCAGTTGATTCTGACATGAGAAACAAGAAAAAGGTTTCATGGATAATTTACCTTTTACTGATGGAATATGCTCTTTCGGAAAATACATGCGAAAGAGGAACATGTCTTGGACAACTCAGTTTTGGAGACTTCCTTCCACGCTCCGCTTTTACCACAAAATATCAAATAAGTCCATATCAGTGCGCCACTGAGTGTAGACTTAGAATACAGAGATGCAAATCTTTTAACTACAGAAGATCAGCTCTTTCATGTCAGTCGTGCGAAGAGGACTCTGGACCGGGTCGAAAAAATCTACAGCCCAAAGCTGGCTCGATTCACAGCAACATAGATAGCTGGAAAAACGTGAGCACACAAACCCATTTTTAAAATGTTGTTTAACAAACTGTTGTATTGTTATTGTGAACATTTAAGATGCATTTCTTATATAACTTGTTCAGCTTAGTACTTGTTTCTTATACAGAATCTGATGTTACTTCATTTCATATCATGAAACTGAAATTTCTTGAAGGATTTTCTCATAGCTTTCTGGTAGAATTCGAATTTGAAGTTTAGCTATGCGTCAGTCTACTGAGGCTTGGATATCACAAATTTGTCAGTTATATGAAGGAAGAAAAATAGCAATTTATTATCAGTTGTAAAAGAACAATTTATAATGAAGTTTGGAAGACAACAAGTTTCTATTTATGTGTATGGTACAAATTGAAATGAGATTTCAATGGAAATTTCTCGAGATATTTTAAGTCCATTGTTAGATTAAAATTTTATATTTAACATATAATGTGATACGTTCATGCCATCACTACTGCACAATTGAGTAATGCAACATTTTATCAGAGGTTTACCAATATATGAATCTATTTTAATTGCAGTAGTTGGGTTATTTTTCCTCATATTTGGTGATGTCATAAGTACCTTAGCGACGAGGGAGTTACGCGGAAAGTACAAGCAGTTACTGCTGTTAGTGAGCAATATTCCTAGAGTCACAATCTCCCCGAAATGACACACACACATACACACACACACACAGAAAGGATGATACACAGTTCTATTATTTTATATCTCATATTTCAAGGACTATGCACGACAGATGTGGACAATTAATTTGCTTTATATTATTTAAAAGTTGGACATAACGAGGCAATTGCCTAATTTAAATGATCAGTAATAGAATATTATTTTTCACGCTGACAGATTCCTATTGGATCCTGCAATAAAATAAATTGTTCATGGACTGAAAGGTGCGATTCATCCAAACAGGTTGGTGAAAACATCTGTGTACCTACAGGTAAGATATTCATATTTTGTGTATCCGAGTAATTGAACAGCTATCTGGGGTTTTTATATTCATATGAATATTAACATTTATAATCAATATTTTGTTAATATATAGAAGTTTAATATTGCAAAGCAGGCATTCTATATTTTTCAACATGTTGAGAGACGAATACAGTTATGTAGTATTTGTAGTATTATATGATGTTTGGTGGCATGCAGTCATAACTTGGATCGTACCGTTATACAGTACAATCCGCTAATGGAATATGGATGGAAGCAGAGAAAGTAAAGTTTAAGTCTCTCGATACAAATACTACTAACAACGGAAATTGTAGTTGTCTACATACTTCAGTATAAATAGAATTATTATGGAACATAAATTGGTCTGTGTCTCTAGTTATACATACTACGGACAAAAAGACACATAACGTAGATAGTAATGCTTAAGGAAATGTGAGTTTATTGTGACTTGACAAATACATTCTACTAAAAGAGGAAATATAATTGGTACAATAGATTTAGCGTGAATATTAACTAGCAAAGAACTGATAGGACCATAGGGCAGTTAATAAAGATACATTGTACTGACGAAGTAAATATACATACATATACATAAAGATACATTGTACTAACGGAATAAATATGCATACATATACATAACGATACATTGTACTAACGGAGTAAATATGCATACATATACATAAAGACACATTGTACTAACGGAGTAAATATGCATAAGTTAACAATGAAATTACTTTTTATTTTCCGTCTGAATACTACCCACACAAAGAAATTGAAGAGGTACTATGAGTTGCAAAACAAATTAAATTAATGTATTGTTTGAACTGAGTGCATGAATCAGAGTTAGATTCCTTAATTTTGCATAATGAAGGTGTAGAAGTTTTACTTCGATTTTGGGTGAGAAAATCTATGGGATTGATCCTAAATAAGTTTAGTATTTCTGAATAGCATCTGAATAGCATCTTATATTAGTTGTCTGATGACACATAGCACAGCTAATCTACTTTTACATGAAATGTTCATTCTTTTCAAAATATAGAATGTCCATTTGCGGAACTAAAGCTAGGAATGACGATTGAGCCATCCAATGAAACATCTGTGCGCACGAAAGCACGGAGTAGATGCATGTCAGAAAATATGGAGCGAGGCGATCCTACAACCATTTGTCTTGAAAGCGAGGATAAATGGTCCAATCCAGATTTCAAGTGTGGCAAGACATTCTCTCTCCAATTACATCACATACCATTCTCTCTCCCCCTCCTTCAAATGTCAAAACACCCTTTTATCTATAATCTAGTTATCTATCTTGAGTTAATTCTACCCTATAATGCTTTTCCATGTTGTGTTCACTGCCACTGAGTATTATATACCTAAAACACAAGGCACAGGTGACACTTTTAAGAAACAATTTCGGCACAAACATAAAATATAGACACTTGCATAAATTCTGGACATATTTTGCTGTTTTCTGTTTTTCTGACATTGTTTTATATCCAGTCATGAACCTTTGTCTTTTAATTTATTATTGAACGGATCAAAATGTAGCAAACACGTGTTGACGCTATTCCGGGTGACATTATCGAACAATTTAATGAACATAATAATAAATCAGAGGGATACAATTAACAAATTCATAGGTCAATGTCAAAGACGAACAAGGCGAAAAAAAATACAAGCAAAACGTAATCTATATCGAACAATTTGCATCAGTTTTGCTTGATGCTTTGCTTCCCTTATAGTTTCAATAATCTCAATAAACTTTGGACAGCACAGCCACGAGAATAATTTCACATTGTATGTTGTTTGGGGGTTGTTTTTCTCTTTAAATCGATTTGATTTGTTAGTACGTAGTTTTAAGCCTTGTATTGGTATTTCTTCCCAGGCAAGAACGATTTCTATCTCTAATTAGTGTGCCAGTCTATCTCAAGAAAATACTCAAGAAAATAGTATCTTGAACATATCTGAGAGGAGCAGTTCATGTTATAAAGTCAAGGTAATATGACTCCTATATCTAGTAACTAGCTAATTAATTCGTGTGATACATGTCTTTCTAACACAGATTTCCTACAATCAAACAAGTATTTTACTAAAATAGCTCAGCACTTTAGACGGATACGTAAATAAATACAACATACAACGTATGTGTGTTCGAATATCTGAAGTTCTTGCATAAAGAACAGTTTCTTAGACATTCGTATGCAAAGATTTAAATGCTAGTGGTTGTATTTATCATTGGAAATGCTACTCATTAGAAGGCAAATTAGGTTGCAGTTTCCTACCTTTATAATACAGTTATCACGTAAGTGTTTTACCATATGGGTCTTTTTCGATTACAAGAGACTCATCGGAGCATTCGCCTTGGAGAGGACTATTTTTTTTATCAGCAAACATAGGTCATAGCGACCTATTTCTCTTGCTCACGTAATGACAGTCACTTTGGTCATGGTATATAGGCATAAAACTTGCTGATTGTTTTCATACGAAATCATCCCGGGCTAATGTTAAAAGCATATAGAAGTGTTATGTGCCCTATTGTATATGCATTATTTGTATTTGCATCTTGCTCGATGGTATTGACACTGTTTAATGTATGGCTATGTACTATGTTGTGTGCATGTAACTCAGTTTCCTTGGCACTGCTTTATTATGATTATCAAAGTTGATTTGACAGTGCTGTATGTATGGTTATGGAGGTTGGGTTGGTTAGGAATTAGGTGGATATGACGCTATTTCTAATGACCTCACACCTTAAAATATCCCCACCAGTGCAATGTCTGATACCCTACATTGTAACTTGATTGCTAAGACTAGGTATAGTTAACTGAAGACGATGTTCTCTGGGAGAAATTATTTGCAGCCTCACAGTATGTTCTATTTTGTACACATTGATTCGATTCGGGCAATATATATCATACGTTATAAGTTAAAAGTTCAGCGTAAGCATGACAATGCGTGCAATTCTGTTCTGTTCTGTTTATACTGAATCAGTATGGCAGCGGAGGTCAGGTCTTGACGGTAAATTATATTTATGTCAACAAGGTGAATTTGAAACCTGCTCTATTGCATGTCGCTAGTTTGCCTTCTCACTGTTCTATGTACTGATGATGTTTGCAGTTAGCACAGTTTCCTTGACACTGATGTATGGCTATAGAAGCTGATGTGCGCATTCATCATTATCACTTGTGTTAGAACCCATAACATATAATTTTGGTGGTAATGATTATAGTGATGTAAAGAGACAAGGTTACCTTTATTAGGTGTCTCTTAAGACGTGCAATTAGGAGCATCAAGTCAATTTTTACGTCACAGAACCAGCACAGGACACGATTTTAGTAGATTGGTTATCTGAAAATTCCAGATAATAACATGTCAGATTTAGATCCACAAGGAAAGGATTGTATGCAAAAATGACAATGTAATACTCAGTCTCCAATTTGTTATTTGTGTTGGGTGGTTTGATTTAATTTCTGAGAAACGTTGTGCGTTCTCATGATACAACTATCATTCAATGGAAACTTTGCGTTGAGAAAATATCAAAGAAGGTATACAGAGTTTTCATCTTTTCTGTAAACCATCAACAGCACAATAACAGTACATTACTGATCCGCTTGTAGTCTTTTTACTCGACGAAGTTTTCCAGGGGCAGAGTGGTCTAAAGAGCTCACCATTCCGGATCACTAAAGAGCTAAATACCTTCCCAAGGAAACACTGAGGTAGCAGACCCGGACTTACTTTAGCGGGTATCGCGGATTCAATATAGCTAATGATGTGCCAAAAGGTAGCGTTTAAAGACAACTACCCTTCCGCAGTTCAAACTATGGACACATTGCAACAGATTGGGATTTTGTTGCCTTGTATAGTGTTAATATAGCTAACCGACCCATAACATATACATGTCTGCGTTGGAGCAACTTTTTCTCATATTTTCGAGCTTTAAAACAACTCTGCAGGTAGCTAAATTACCAGCTTTTGCAAAAACGCGACTCAGCGCTAGCAGCCCCATGACAGGAATGAGTCGAAATGCTAAACGTTAATCATTGAGTAGCTCGCCTGCACTACAGTTAGCACATGGAGGGCAGCGCAACTAGCTCCATGTCAAATGTCGGCAGACCTAACTTTGGGTGCCGACAATTGACATGAAGAGACTTTTCGAGGTAGAGAAACCCTCGCGGTCTAGATTTTTCTCTGCGTCTATTTTGCTCATGCTACCTCGCCATGCTTGCGCTAGGCGATAGATCCTGCGCTGCTGATTATTGTGCTATGGCTTACATATTTTATTAGTTAGGTTTATATGCCGACACTGTTTTCCATAGGAGGATGCACACTAATTTCCGTTAGTAAGCTCTTCTCCAGGTTCGTACATGCGTATCAGCACAAGCTCGCTGCGCTTGTTATTAGATGTGGCTTATGGAACATTACCTACGCGAGAAACCGAATGCATTCACTGCACGTTTTCTTTCGTCCAACTATATATGTTCCATGCTTTTCTGATCATATTTTATCAGCGCCTCTGTAATGCCTCAGTCCCTATAGCCGTCATATTCCTCGATGATTTGGAAAGACGTCCACTCCTATGTTAATGGCACTGCATAAGAACAAACTCTGGAAAATGATTTTCCATGAGTGAAGTGGATGTGGTTGGCTAATGAAGTGGATGTGGTTAGCGTGGTATCACGTGGCCGTCACCAACTTTCGCTGTATTCAAGGTCGCAAAAATTAGTAGGGAAATGTACTCATTCCAGCTGTCTGTCCATAGTTTAATAACGGGAACTCATAGCACTGTTTGAGTCGAATTCAAGGAATTTCTGCTCTGGCTTTTCAGGGGCTTTGGGTGCTGCGTGAGTCCATTTCCGAGATGATGTTCTTTTAGCCGTGGCTATTAGCATCGTCAGAAGCAGAGCTTATTGCCGATCGTCTGCCCTGCACTTCGTGGTACGTGCGACACTTGAGATTAAAATGGAGCTTAGAATCATTGTTTTTCGTAACAGTTTGGTTGATACAGTCGTAACCGTCAATGGTGAGGTGGACCTCGTACACAATGTAGTTGGCCTTCCAGATGGTTTTCCCCTACCCTACCACTCAGGCATAGGTGTGCCCGACAAGGCGGTCTCCTACATGCAATTCTTCTAATTGAGTCCCAAAGCAAAGGCAGCGTGCAAAGACCTATGAGAGAACAACAGCATAAAACTGGTCTATGCTATCATCAATCACCTATTCAACATGCCACATCTCGATCCGGTTACCATTAACTGGGATATCCAGAGTTTCTTTGAGTCTCTAAGAAAAGTTAGCCAGCTACTTGAATTGGTGTGCCTTGGTTGCGTTTTGGTTCCAAATCTGTTCAATAAATATGTCAGTGATTTGCTAATGCGTTCCGATGGATCAATCAATTATCGATAGATTTTTCATGAATAGGCCTAATCAACGTATACTTTATATGCAAACACTACTGTGTTATTTTCAACTTGTCAAAACGGTTCGCAAAATAAATTTCACGAACTAGAAAACTGCACACTTAGATGGCACTTAATACTAAATTAAAAATAACAATTTTTGGTATTCAACTCCAGTTCACATTTTGGGACGAATATATGGAAATATGCAAAGGGATAACAGTATCAAAAGCAAGTGAAAATTAGAATATAGCATTGTTACTAGCATTTGCTTGTGTTACTTCTGTTAAATCGATATTTGCGTGCTTTTCTAACTTTATATATATATATATATATATATATATATATATATATATATATATATATATATATATATATATATATATATATATATATATATATATATATATATATATATATATATATCAAGCTCAAATATTACAACGTATGGCGGAGTTTAGACTTCAAAGTATTCTCTCTCTACATCCGTGGTTCTGTTTTAAGTTGCAAATACCAATTTAGTAGAGTTGTAAGATATAATAGCGACTGTCGTTTTTAGAGCAACATAAATGTGTTGCAAATGTTTGTAATATTCAAAAAAGTATTATAGAAATTTAGTGTTCAATTTGTATCTGCATGTTTCAACAGTGTGTACAACTCCTCCGGCAAGATCTGGAACAATAAACAACGTAACAGAAGTGGAGGTCGGAGACAACTACATCTATAAATGCCACGATGGTCTAGTTGCAAAGACAGGACAGGATCTGACAGTCACGTGTCTACCAGATGGTAGTTGGACCTCAACAAATTTTATTTGTGGTATGTTATCAATACGTTTCGTCACATGACTAAGGTGCTTTCCACATAAAAATGCCGATGCCATACAGTTTCGTCATATGGCTTGTTTCAAAACACATTTTAACGCCATATAAAGCAAAAGCTCAAATGTATTAGTCATCGGAAGTACAATGAAGACAATTTTCATTGTTCTGTAGCTTAAGCATTTTTTCAGTTTGATCAATATATTGTTGAATTTGTGGTAACTCAAACTGAAAATAATCATTCTAATTGTAAGTTCTGTTTCATTGCGCGCATACGTTTTTAAATGATATTTTCTTCATGGAATTTGACTATTCGAAAAGAGCAAGGTATAAATATATTTTGAAATGTTCATTTCAAAAGGTTTACTAACAACAAAGCAAAGATACTTCCGCATTGTCCTCTATTAGGTTGAAACATTTTCGTGTGCGTTTTAAACAAGGAGACAACCAGGGCTAGCGATCGTTCACAATGTACGATAACTGCATGATATTAAATTTAAATTTCCAACTTTTATTTAACATCGATCACACCATAATTAATTCTTATTAGAACATGCATTCAATTGTTCAGATATTAGCTTTTAGTGATAATTTAACAGATTGCTCCACAGAACGGCTGTTAAATATCGCTAATGACCCTTCTGAACCAAAGTCGATAAGTTTGGGCCAACTGCTCGATTGTGTATATTACCTCTACGTCCACCAGCCTGCTGGACACATAGATGGATTTAAGGTTCCGATACAATAATTGTACATAATCAACCCCTTTCTGTGTGCTTTTGGGACGTCTTAAAGTCAGTATCATCTATATTTGTAAACTTCTTCCTGAAAGTGTGATAAAGCGCCTGTGTAATTCATAAAATTGACCCTGATTATTTGAGTAATTACGTTCTTTAGCTTCCCACGTGTGTTGTTCCAGCTCTTCAATTTCGAAGTAAAGTAATTCTTGCATGTCAACTGCAATTCCTTTATGCCTCAGTGCAACTAATCGATCCTGGAAAATAGCACTGAAATGTAATGTTTCTACCAACGTCTTTGATTCTAGTTTTAGCTTTGTTTTGAGCTGGCATCAAATTCATTTCCAGCGCTAAATAATAACAATTGTTGATGAGTCCTTATTACAGTGATGGATGTGTTCATACAAGCCTTGCAATGTCAAAGTCTTGTACTGAAGTGCGTCAGCGAAACTCTCCGAAATTCAGTTAGAAACCTAGCAAGCATTTCTGTAAATTTCGTGTTATTGTTAGCTTGATAATTACAGTGGAGGTAAACTGGGAACGTAGATGAAACCACTGATATTGGGTAGGCAAACCAATTCAAAAGTGCGTGTCATAACCTGGATCAATGCCGGGACTGTAGTCACCCAATGCGAGAGTCTTATCATTGTAATTATAGCACTCAACAATACATTATATTGTCTGATGGAGAAGATCCCAAAGCGTCATACATGTCTTTGTGTTGCACTACTTTTTAAATTATCCTTACTGCTAGTAAAAAAGCATCGTTTGCACTGAGAGACATTACTCTGTCTTCCCAACAAGACGTCACAAACTGAATTATAGGAGGCAACTGACAGAAGTCTTTGACCCGCTGCGTCGCACTGACGCCTGGGCTAAGTCAATGTCAATGCTTATTTGAATGTCCTCGGAATAGCCTCTGACAACTTATAACAGGGTCTGCCCATACGTGCGATAACATGTCATTTGCACACAGCAAGCTCTAATACAGTTGATTCTCTTTCATCCTTTCTAACATAAACTCTGCCAGGCTGTCGCCGGACTATGTGGTCCACTTCCGCCCTGCTTCAGCTTCTATCAGTCTTGCAATGCATTTGGCGTCTCGTTCTTTGTCTGTGCTGGTTCTCTGCTGGCTCTAGAGGGCAGACGTACTCGCACAAGTGTAATGCTTATTGTAATAGAGATATGCTACCCAAGGTCCGTATTGCAAAAAGGACTTCAAAGCAAATAAATAAGCGAGAGCACATAACATTTAAGTCAGCATTAGTTACTTTATTAAGAAGACAGAATGTTCAAAATAGTCATAATCAGATTAAATATACGCACAAGAACTCATCTGAAAATTTGCAGATACAGGACAAGGCTTAATATGTACATAATAGACCAATGTATCACAAACGGTAAGCAATTTGGTTTCGGATGTAAATGTAAAACATCTGATCATATGTTTCTACTAATTTCTAATGTTTTGAAATACTTATGTAATTTTTAAACAAGCATATGCCTTCTTGGCTAAACTACAAAAAAGCCTTTGCTAATAGTAAGTGTGAGAAATAGTTTCTATCAAGTTTACAATATAGTATTCTGAACAGTGGACAGTTTATAAAAGACCTCATAAACATGTATCAAAAAGTAAACAAGTTGTATTAAACCTTAAGATCCGTTCCCAGCATATGTAGGAGTTTAGCAAAGATGCTTTTCAAGTCCAAAACTATTTGATAAATATGTCAATTATTTGCTAATTAATTCCGAGGGTCATGTGATCATTTATTTTTTGTATTCCTCACTAAACTTTTAATAAACATATATAGGGTAGGCAAACATAAAGTACCTAATTTTTAACTAGCCAAAGCGGTTTGCAAAATAAATGTCACAAACTGGAAACATATATAGTTTGTTGGCACTTAACATCAAAGTTAAGTACAACAGAATTTGTTATTCAACTCCAGTTCATATTTACATTTACTCTCACAGCAAAGGAACATCCAAAAGAAACAGAACCACACTGCGCGAGGAAAGTCAATTTCGCGTTTCTTTTGTTTCCAACTTTTTAGTGGTCGATTGGGAAAAGAAGAATGAAAAGCAAGAGTGAAATAGAATATAATATTGTTACCAACAATGGCTGCGTTACTTCTGTTAAATCAATTTGTGTTTCTCAACCATCATGCGATTTTCAGAGCACCCCACCAATCTACCCTCCCAGCAAAGAAACATACAAAAACATACAAATACACTGCGCGACGAAATTCAATTTCTCGTTTCGTAAATTTTCGACATTTTAATCGTCGACATACCCGACTTACGTGAATTTTGAATAGACGTTAATTCAATGATAATATGTACGATTCGTGTGGAAAGTTATTTTAAATAAGTTAATAGTTGAACCCGACTTATTGTTCTGTTGTGCTGCATGGTGAGATAATAGTTTTGCGCATCCTCATTGCTTGTATAAATGTAATGTACTTGGACAATTTAAGACATAGTCGTGCTGATCGATAGAACTAAGAAAATGGTGAATTCGACCTGAATAGGGACATATATATATATATATTCCAAAGCGCAAGTACTAGATCGCTTTAAATCGAGTTTAGACTTCCAGGTATTCTCTATCTCAATCATGCTTCATTTTTAGTTGCAACTACCACTATAATAGAGTTTTCAGATATTATTCGGATTTGTCTCTTTTCATGTCACCCTGAATGTATTGCATATGTTGAAACTATTCATATTATTCCGTAATATTCATATGATTATTAGACAAGCTCAGTGTTCAAAATGTATCTTCATCTTTCAACAGTGGGTACAACTCCTCCAGCAAGATCAGGAACAATAAACAGCACGACAGAAGTGGAGGTCGGACAGAACTACAGCTACAAATGCCAGGATGGTCTAGTCGCAAAGGCAGGACAGAATCCGACAGTCACGTGTCTACCAGATGGTAGCTGGCCCTTGACAAAGTTTACTTGTGGTATGTTATCAATGTATTTCACTACTTGACTACAGAGTTATTCATATGCCCATGCAATAACGTTTCGACAAATGAATTGTTTCAGAACACATTTTGACGTCACATGTGACGTTATAACGTCTTTTGTGGCAAATGCACAAATGTCCTAGGCATCCGAGGCTCAATGAAGACTCCATTACATCACTACGCTATTTTTGCGACATTATTTTCTTTATGTGTGAAGTATATTCTTGTTGTTTTGTGGGTTTTTTTGCTAACGTAAAGTGAAATTTATCATTTTCATTTAAACGTTCTGTTTCAGCGCGCATGCCTATTTTAATGATCTTCTCTACAATCGCAAACAAGCATGGTATAGAAAAATAATTTCTCATTTTTCATTTCAAACACTGTATTCAAACCGATTCAAAGGAACCTCCATATTATCCTTTCTAAGGCTGAAACACGCTCGCGTACATTTTAAACAAGGACACAACCAGAGCTGTTGACCTGTTCATAACTGTATATAACAACCCATTACTGGGCCGTATTTAATATCAACTGCACAATATCAAATTTAAATTTTAAATAGTGAAAGAACGTCGATCGCACCATAGTTATATTGTCTTGTGATGAAACATGCTCTCAAGCACACAGACATTGGCATGTTGTAATCACTTAGCAAACTGCTCCACAGGAGAAGCTCCTAACACCACCAACGAACATTTTAAACCATGGTCGCTCAATATTCGTCTATGTTAGTTGGCATTTCGTTATACATTTATATATGTCAACTCTCCGGCCACCGGAGTAAATAATTTCAAATTAGTATTACATTTTCTCTTACAAGCCTTGCAATTTCAATGTCTTGATTTGCTTCAGAAAATTTCCAACACTAACAAGTGTTCCGCAGATTTTAAGTTTATGTTAACTGAACAGTGGACAGATTACAAAAGACCTCCTTAATATATATCAGAAAGTAAACGAATTACATGAAGCCTCAAATGGAATTACACGTTCCTGACATATATAGATGTCTAACAATTATGCGTTTCAGTTCAAAATCTGTTCAATAATATGTCAATGAGTGGCTAAATAGTTCCGATGGATTATGTGATCAATTATATATTAGCACTCATGACAAAGCCAATACGCGTATACCTAACAGACCTATATTGGGTATGAAAACATTATTGAGTTTCTTTTAACTAGTCAAAGCGGTTTGCAAAATATATTTCCCAAACTGAGAAGCTGCACAATTAGACGGCACTTAATATTAAATTTTTGGCACTCAACTCCAGGTCATATTTAGTCACGATTTTACATATATATATATATATATATATATATATATATATATATATATATATATATATATATAGCATATATATATATATATATATATATATATATATATAGATGGTATGTAGATATATGAGAATTAATTACTAGGTCGTCATGCGAGTGTGTCTGCTACAAACGAGTTCATATAACACCGATTCAGTGCCATCATTTATTGGTGATGCGTGCTTAGTCGTGACGGAATATGGGCTGGTGTGTGCAGGCAAGGCGATGGGTGCCGTTTACTCGCGGACCTGGGTTCAAATCTCCGTAGAGTACTTCTGTTTAATAGATGAGCGTGTTTTTCAAACGTTTTTCAAACGTCATACGATCTTAAGAGCACCCTAACCATTCACCCTCCCAGCAACAAAACACACAAAAAATATCTACACTGCGCACTGAAAATCAATTTCGTATTTCTTTACTTTTCAATTTTTGTATGGTCGACACATCAGAGTCATTTGTTGTGGATGATAGTGAAAAGCTAGTTTAAAAAAGCTAATACTTGAAACCTACTAGCTGTTTTAGGGAGCCGCATTTTGAGATGTGATAATATATTTTAGGACATGTGTGCTGATAGGGATAAAGAAGAAAATAATGAATTAGAATTGGATATGGATATATACATAAGGACTTATATATTTCCAAAGCTCTAGTACTAAAATATTTCGCTGACTTTTGACATCCAGGTATATTCTTTCTACATACATGCTTCAGTTTTTAGTTGCAAATAACACTTTAATAGAGTTGTAAGGTAGTATCCTGAATGTCGCATTTCAGCACACCAAGAATGTATTGCATATGTTTATAACATTCATGTGATAATTAGAGACGCTTAAAGTTTAATGTGTATCCTCATGTATCAACAGTGTGTACAACTCCCCCGGTACAATCAGGAACAATACATAGAACGACAGAAGTGGAAGTCGGAGAGAACTACACTTATACATGCGAGGCTGGTCTAGTCTCAAAAGCAGGTCAGGATCCGGCAGTCACGTGTCTACCAGGCGGTAGCTGGACCTCAACAAATTTTACTTGTGGTATGTTATTAATCCATTTCATCTCAGGACTAAAGTGCTTTTCATATGGAAATGACTACTCCATACAGTTTCGTCAGATACGTTGTTTGAAAGTACATTTTGACGTCACATGTGACGTTATAACGTCATCGAAAGGAAAGGAACAAATCTCCTAATCAGAGGTTAAGTGAAGACTAATTTAGCTACATTGTTTTATAACGAAAGAATTTTCTTCATTTGATGTAGATATTGTTGCAAATCTGATAACTTAAACTGAAACTAATTAATATCATTTGAAAGTTCTGTTCCATTGCGCATGTGAATTTTAATGAGTATTTATTCAGTGGAATATGAATAATTAAAGACAAGCATGGTATGGAAATATAATCTTGAACAGTAGATTCCAAAAGGTTTACTCAGAACAAAGCAAAGAAATTCCGTATTTTTCTTTTTTAAGGCTGAAACATGCTCTTGTACCCTTAAAACAAGGACACATCCGTGCTAGCGATCCTTCATAATTTAATATAACACCACATTACTGCATGATATTAAATTTAAATTTTAAACATGTATTTAACGTCGATCCTACCATAGTTAATTTTTCTTATGATAAGACACGATCTTGAGGGCTCCGATATTCATTTTTGTAATTATTTAGCCTACTGCTTCACAGACAAGGCTATTAACATCAATGATGCCCCTTCTGAACCATCGTCGATACGTTTGCGCCAAATCTCTCTTATGATGATTTACTACTCAAGTATGTATATTACCTCTATGACAACCAGATTGCCGGACACATATGTAGGTTCTGGGTCAGATAAAATAGTTCCACATACTTACCCCGTTAAAGTGTGTTTTGTGGTGACAGATCAGTATCATATATGGTTTTATTGTAATTTGAAGTAAGTAAAGGTCTTCCTAATAGTGCGATATCGTGCCTGTGTAATGCATAAACGTGCCCCTGCTTATTTGAGTAATTCCGTTCTTTAGCGCAGTATGCGAGTTGTTCTTGCACGTTATCCACCTCTTCACTTTCGAAGAAAATTATGCCTCAATGAAAGTGATCGGGATCGAAAAAGCACCAGAAGGTACGATGCTTGCTCCATCGACTGCACTGACCATTGATTCCAATGTTAATTTCTTTTTGAGTTGTCAGCAGGGTCATTTCTTGCTTTACATATGACAACAGTTGTTGATAGGTTCTAATAAGACAGCTAGATTTGCTCTTACAAGCCTCGCAAATTCAATGTCTTGAACTGAATTGCTTCAGCGAAACTCTCTGAAATTCAGCCATAAACACTAAAAAGCGTTTCTCTAAATTGCATGTTAATGCTAGTTTTGTCATTACAGTGAAGGTAAACGGGGAACGTGGATGCAACCACTGACATTTGACTGGCAAACCAATCCACAAGCACGTGTCATGTCCTGGATCATTGTCGCGACTGTAGTCTTCCAATGCAAGAGCCTTACCACTGTCATTATAACACTCCATAATATATTACATTATCTGATAGAGAAGGTTCCATAGCTACATACATGTCTCTGTGCCGAACTATGTTTCAAACTATCCTTACTGCTGGTACAAACACATCGGCTACATTAAGAGACGTTACTCTCTCTTCCCGGCAAGACTTCACAAACTGAATTAAAGGCAGCGACTGCAAGCTGTCTTTAACCCTCTGCGTTGCGCTTGCGCCTGGGCTAAAATAATGCCAACGCTTCTTTTCATGACATGAATGAATAGCCTCCGACAAATTAGAACCGAGCTGGCCAATACGTGCAGCGCGATAAAATCTCACCTCATCACAGAAAGCTCTAAAACGATGGCTTCTATTTAATCCTTTCCGCCATGACCTCTCCCAGGTTGTAGCCGGAATATGTAGTCCACTTCCGCGGAGTTCAGCTTCTATCAGTCTTGCAACGCATTTTGTCGTCCCATTCGTTGTATGTGCTGCTTTTCTGTTGGCTTTTGTGGGCAGACGCAGTTGGACATAAAGTCACACCCATGTTATCCTGTTCTCGCAGAGTAGTGCTCCTTCCAATAATATATACTCCCCATGTCTGTATTGCAAAAAGGACTTCGCAACACAAATATGCGAAAGCACATAGCATTTAAATCAGCATTAGTTACTTTACTGAGCACGCTAAAAGCAATAATCCAAACTCTTTTCGAGGAATCTTAGATTACGTACAGATTGTTGCAAATGGTCACAATGAGGATGCAAGATCTGTACGAGAACGGTTTTGAAAGATTGCACATACAGAACAAGGTTTAATATCCACATATAAGACCAATGTATCATAAACCGTCATCGATTTGGTTTTGTACGTCAACGTGAAACATCGGATCATTTGTTTCTGCTCGTTTTGTTGTTTTTAAATCATATGTAAATTAGAATATGAATATGTCTTCTTTGCTAAACTGCAAAAAGATCTTAATACAGTACGAATCAGCGGTATTTCCTATAAACTTTCTAAGTATCGATATTCTGAACAGAGGACATCATTCAAAAGATCTCATGAATATGTATCAAAACATAAACACGTTGTGTTAAACCTCAGAATGGAATGATATGTTCCAGCCATAGTAGAAGTCTAGCGAGGATACGTTTCAGTTCAAAATCTGTTCCATAAGTATGTCTATGTTTCGCTAATTAATTAAGTGATCAATTATCTATTAGTATTCATGACTAATAAACTTATACTGGAAATGCACACACTATTCTATGAGCTTCAACTAGTCAAAGCTGTTTGCAAAATAAATTTAACAAATTAGAAAACTTTCCAGATAAACGGCACTTAACATGATTTGTTTGCGTATTCTACTCCAATTCACAGTTTCCCACAAAATATACAGAAATAAGCAGATGGATAAAAGTATAAAAAGCAATTGTAAATTAGAATATAGCATTGTTACCAAGAATAGCTTGTGGTACTTCTGTAGAATCGATATGTGTGTGTGTTTTTCGACCGTCTTGCGATTTTAAGTGCACCCAACCATCCATCCTCCCAGAAAGAAAACATACAAAAACACACATCCACGCTGCTCGACGAAGGTCAGTATCGCGTTTCTTTACTTTTCGATTTTGGTATGATCAACACATCAGAATCGTTTGTTACGGATGACAGTGAATTTTGAACAGACGTTATCTTTTCAAATAAGCTGATACATGAAACCCACATATTGTTTTAGAGAGTTGCATTTTGAGATATTATTTGCTTGCAAAAATTACAGTGATCAGCTTGTTATACTTGAATTTGGCACTCAGCAATTGAAGTCAAAAGTGAAACTATGGTTTCACAGAACTTACTTGAGAGAACATTTGAGTCTTGTAATAGAGTTCATTCTCTCTTGCTCATTCTTCAAAATTTTCTTCAAATTATATTTTACGGCACTTACAAAGTAAAGAAGAAAATGGATGAGTTAAATTATAATAATAGTACTCTGATCTAAATAAATTAATGGAGTACTATTATATTGAGAGAGATAGCCAAGTAAATCATGCAACTAATTTAGTTGTCCCTGTCCCACTTACTGAGGACTTAAGCGAAGAAATCCAGTTGGATTCTCTTGACCTTGGAACACAAAATCTTTGGAATTCGGAAAATATTAAAAACATCTGGACCAGAAACATTTACATTTACATCAACAAGAAAGGAATGAACTTAAACAGTTATTATTCGAATATGAGCACTTGTTCCCAGATATTCCTACAAGGACAAACAAAATGTTTCATGACGTTGAAATTGTAGATTCAAAACCTGTGAAACAACACCCATACAGGATGAACCCTCTCAAACAGGAATACTTGAAAAAGGAAATTCAATATTTCATAGAGCCCAGTAAAAGTGACTGCAGTTCACCATGTATACTTGTTCCGAAACCAGATAAATCTTTCCGTATGTGCACTGATTATAGGAAGGTGAACAGTGTGACAAAAACAGATTCATTTCCATTACCAAGAATCGATGACTGTATTGATAAAATTGGAAATGCTAAGTATGTCACCAAATTTGACCTTCGGAAAGGATTTTGGCAAATTCCACTAACGGAAAGGGCAAAAGAAATTTCGGCATTTGTGACTCCGGATGGACTCCATCAATATAAAGTAATGCCGTTCCGGATGAAGGGTTCTTCAAGTACTTTTCAACGCTTGATGAATATGATTACCTCCGGTCTAGATAATTGTGATGCTTACATCGATGATGTCATCATCTACAACGACACCTAGTAACCATTCAGAAATTCTTCAGACTCACTGATGCAAATTTGACAATCAATTTATCTAAAGGTGAGTTCTGCCGTGCTTTTCTAACTTTTCTAGGACATATTGTAGGACATGGTCAATTTATACCTATAGATGCTAAGGTCAAGGCTATCTCTGATTTCCCTGTGCCTGTCAGTAAAAAACAGCTGATGCGATTTTTGGGTATGGCCGGATACTATCGAAAAGTTTTGTTCCAATTTTTCTAATATTGCTGAACCACTAACAAACTTGTTGAGTAAGAAAAATAAGTTTCTTTGGACTGAAAAATGTCAGAAGGCTTTTGATAGGTTAAAAGCCATACTCAAAAGTGCGCCGGTTCTTACAGCTCCAAATTTCAATCAATCTTTTAAATTATCTGTTGATGTAAGTTATGTTGGGGTTGGAGCAGTATTGCTTCAAGAAGATAGAAATGGTGTTGATCACCCAGTGTGCTGTTTCTTTAAGAAATTAAATAAGCACCAAAGAAATCACTCAACAATCGAGAAGGAATGTTTGGCTTTAATATTGGCATTACAGCATTTTGAAGTTTACGTTAGTTCAACCCCTTCTCCGGTTGTTTTGTTTAGTGATCACAAACCCCGTACTTTTATCGACAAGATGAAAATTAAAATCAAAGATTATTAAGGTGGAGTTTGTTTTTGCAAGAATATAATCTTGACATCAGGCACATCAAAGGAAAAGGCAATTTGATTGCAGATGCACTTTGCCGTGTATAGAAATATTATTTCATGTACACTGTGCATAATTCATAAGAGTTTTCTTATGTAATTTTGTTTTACCTCATGTATCGTTAACATATGGTCAAAAGAAAGCTTTATTAGATAAATTTTTCTTTTTCTTTATTTGAGTAGTGTTACGTATATGTAACTTAATTACTTGTGTGTTAGTTTTAAATTAATATTTTATTTTATTTTTGTTTCATTATATTTTATTGTAATGATTATTTTCAGTGGATTTAAATCTCTTTTCGGAAAATAAACTTCACCCGATTAGATTATAACGGTTACTTCAGCACTATTTTTTAGCTCATAGATTTCGTAAACATCGAGTGAAAGCGACTGGCTATTACCAAGGTCATCTTCAGCCTACGTGTTAGCTCAGTTGTAAACAGTTTCATTTTTAAATTCATTTCCATCGTGAGAATTTGATTTTTAGATAGGGCTATTCTTGCTTACGTGATAATTTTTTACTGCGCTGTTTAAATTAGTGGTCACGTAAACTGTCACGTTAGCCACCATGTGATCTAAACTCGAGGATCTGTTGGCATCAGTACAACGACGTCATCTGACGTCATCGCCTTCCATATTGGAATTTCATCGAGATTCGAACCTGGATTCAATTAGAACTGTTTAGTGATAGGAGTTATATTTTTCAATTTTTAGGATTATTTTTGGATTATATTCACAAACCGTAAGTCCTATTTCCTATTTTTACATTGTTTTCTAGGGAAATAAATCACTTTTGTTAAATTTACAAAGCTTGTTGACTTCACTCTTTTCTTTTGTTACTTTTGTGCAAGCCTACACGTAACAATATATTTTCCGAGTTATTCGTGCTGATGGGGAGAAACAAAAACAATGACTTAGAATTGGATATGGACATATACATAAGAACTTATATATTTCCAAAGCTCCGGTACTGAAGTGTTTTGCTGACTGTAGACTTCTAGGAATTTTCTCTCTACATCCATGCTTCAGGTTTTTGTTTCAAAAGCCTCTTTTGATAGAGCATGAAAATATTATCCCGAGTCCTCATCGAACACCATGAATGTATTACATAAGCTTAAACTATTCATACGATTAATTATTAGATAAGCTCAGTGTTCAAAGTGTATCTTCATGTATAAATAGTGTGTAGAACTCCTCCTGCAAAATCTGGAGCAATTAGTAGTACGACAGAAGTGGAGGTCGGACACAACTACACCTACAAATGCCAGGATGGTCTAGTCTCAAAGACAGGTCAGGATCCGACAGTCAAGTGTCTACTAGATGGTAGCTGCACCTCGACAAATTTTACATGTGGTATGTTATCAATCCATTTCGTCAGATGAGTACAGAGCTTTTTAAATGCAATTGCCGACGCCATACAGATTCGTCGTAGACATTGTTTCAAAATATATTTAAACTTCACATGTGACGTCATATATAACCCACAGGCACAAATCTCCTAGTTATCAGAGGTTAAGTGAGGACTCTTTTAGTTACATTGTTTTATTGCGTGAGTATTTGTCTCATTTGATCAATATATTGTTACATCGGCGCTAACTTAAGCTGAAACAAATCATTATGTTATGTTTCGTGGCGCGCATACGTATTTTAATGAGCTTTTCTTTAATGGAATGTGACTATAGTACAATTCACATAATGTCATGTACGCTCTCTGAGTCACATGTTGAGGCAATGGCTGTCGTTTTAGAGAATCGGATTACACATACCTCTAAATGTCGTTTATTCATTTTATTTCGCTTCTTGTCCATCAAATTCTACTGAAAATTGTTGTATAAATTCCTCGAAAAATGCTTAACGACAAAAATCAATGATAACGTGCATCAACATTTTTAGACGTCATCACTAAGCAAGGTGATCCAGTTTCATTCGGTTTATGTCGCTCGTTATGATGTAACTGGGAACGCGCCTGATGTTGGGGAGAATTTGTTTTATCAGATACATGTATAAACAGAGACGCGACAATGTAGTCATTCATTAAAGAAGCTTTGGAAAACACCAGCTGGAAAAGTACGGCACATAAGTCCAATAAATTGGAGTTAATTGAGTAAGTATATATATATATATATATATATATATATATATATATATATATATATATATATATATATATATATATATATATATATATATATATGGTTTATCGTGTCTTATATTTCAGTTTGTACATAATACCTATTTACCCATCAAAATATCTTTCTTCATGCACGTAAAAGACAGTAGTAAGCGGGTGTCAAGTCAGATTAAATTTTTCATTATGACAAATTATAATTCTGAAGAAAAGTTGTATGTCAAAAATAAAACGTACTTATAAGAAATTATATGTTACACCTCTATCCCGTTCAAAGTTGAAAAACCATAAAGGAGATGAATGAAACTGCACGTGACTTCTTGTACACGAGCCTTAACCTTGATTTCCCCCACTCTAGCAATAGTTCAGTCAAACATCAACTTTCTTGAACTAGTCTGTGCCGAGCTGCCATTGTAAAAGTCCATAGCGATTGATAATTTTCGTAAAGAACTTTTGTTATGACAATTATTGTGCATATAACTCAATAATCACGATTGAACAACTTTGTTAGAACTATATTACGATTAAATATTAAAGCTAAAATTAATTTTTACAATTTATACCATTAAATGCACTTACATGACCCTTTGTGACTTTTACTATAATGGAAAATAAACACAGTAAAGAAAAATAATCTTGAAAATTAGATTCCAAAAGGTTTACTCAGAACAAAGCAAAGATACATGAACACATTAAACTAGGACACAACCGCGCTAGCGATCGTTCATAATTTAATATAACATCACATTAATGTGCCTGATTTAATATCAACTGCATGATATGACATTTAAATTTTCAACATGTATTTAACGTCGATCCCACAATAGCTAATTCTTTTCATGTTAAGGCACGCTCTCAAAGGCTCAGATATTAGTTTCCTTTGTGATAATTTAACAGACTGCTCCACAGATAAGGATAATAAACATTGTTAATGACCCTTCTCAACCAACGTCGATAAGTTTGGGTTTATGCTGACGATGATTCACTACTAAATTATGTGTATTATCTCTACTGCTACCAGATTGCCGAACAGATAGGTAGTCTTTGGGTCCGATAAAATAGCTTCACATTCTTATCCTTTTATTGAGTGTTTTGTGGTGACTTCCTAAGGTCAGTATCATATATGGTTTTACTGTAATTTGAAGTCTTCCGAATAACGTACCTGTGTAATACAAAAACTTGCTCCGCCTTATTCGAGTAAATCCTTTCTTTGTCTTAGTATGCGAGTTGTTCTTGTACGACGTCCAGCTCTTTACTTTCGAAGTAAAGTAGTTTATGCATGTAAAGCGCAATTTCATTATGCCTCAGTGGAAGTGGTTGGGTCCGGAAAAGGCACCTAAAGAATGCACTGACCTATGATTCGATTGTTAGCATCGTTTTGAGTTGTCAGCAAGGTCCTTTCTTGCTTTAAATATTGAGAACAATTGTTGATTCGTTCTAATTACACGCTAGACTTGCTCTTACAAGCCTTGCAATTTCAATATCTTGAACTAAATTGCTTGAGCAAATCTCAGAAATTCATTTAGAACCACCAACAAGCGTTTCTGTAAATTCCATATTAATGTTCCATATTAATGTTAACTTGATCATTATAGTGGAGGTAAACAGGGAACGTGGATGAAACCACTGACATTTGACGGGCAAACCAGGCCACAAGCACGTGTCATGTCCTCGATCTTTGTCGGGACTGTGGTCACCCAATGCGAGAGCCTTACCATTGTCATTATAATGCACCACAATACATTATATTATCTGATAGAGAAGGTTCCAAATCTTCATACATGTCCCTGTATAGCACTATGTTTCAAACTATCCTTACTGCTAATACAAACTCATCGGCTACACTAAGAGACCTTACCCTCTCTTCCCGGCAAGATGTCACAAACGGAATTCCAGGCAGCAACTGCCTGAAGTATTTGACCGTCTGCGTTACGCTGCTTCTTTGCCTGTCCTCTGAATATCCTCCGACACATTAGAACCGGGTGAGCCCATACGTGTGGCGCGATAACATGTCGTTTGCATCCTTTCCATCATGACCTCTGCCAGGTTGTCGTCGGTCTCTATGGCCCACTTCAGTTTCTATCAGTCATGCAATGGATTTTGTCGTCCCATTCATTGTCTATGCTATTTTTTCTGATGGCTCTTGTAGGGAGACTTACTCGGACATAAAAGTCACACCAATGTCATCTCGTTGTAGCAAGAGTAATGCTCCTTGTAATAGATACATCATCCCCGATGTCTGTATTGCAAAAAGGACTTCAAACCAACTTCAAAACAAAAATTGGCCAAAGCACATAACATTTAAATCAACATTAGTTACTTTACTAAGTACACTTAAAAACAATAATACAACATCTTTTCCAGAAACCTTAGATAATATTCAGAATGTTGCACATGGTCATAATATGGATGCACGATGTACACAAGAACATATTTGAAGGATTGCAGATTCATAACAAGTTTTAATATCTACATAGAAGACCAATGTATCATAAATCGTAATCAGTTCGGTTTTCGACGACGTAAATATAAAATATCTGACCATATGTTTCTACTCACTTCTACTGTTTTGAAATATTTATGTAAATTAAAATATGTATATGCCTTCCTTGTTAAACTACATAAAAAAATCATTTGATAAAGTAAGTGTTAGAAATACTCTCTATACGATTCCCAAGAATGGTATTCTGAACAATGCACAGTTTACAAAAGACCTCCTCGACATATATAAAAAGTAAACAAGTTGCATTAATCCTAAATTAAATGACACATTCCTAACATATGTTGCAGTATAGAAAGGGTGCTTTTCAGTTTCAGAAATGTTTATCAAATATATCAATGATTTGCTTATAAATTACGATGGGTCATTTGGACACCTATACATTAGTACTCATGCTTAAGTGTAACAAACCCATATTGGGTAGGCAAACACTATTACATTACACTGAACTAGTCAAAGTGGTTTCCAAAATAAATTTCACAAACCGGTACCATATATACTTACTTGGCACTTAATATTAAATTTAAATAAAACAATTATTTTTTCAACACAAGTTCACATTTAGGAACGAATATACGGAAGTGTACAAAGGATGGGAAAAAGAATGAACAGCAAGAGTAAGATAGTATATAGTATTGTTACCAGGAATGACTGGTATAACTTCTATTGAATCAACATGTGTGTGATTTTCAACCTTCATGCGATTTTCAAAGCACTCCACCAATATACCCTCTCAGCAAAAGAAATATATAAAAAATAGACAACCATACTGCGCGACGAAAGTCAACTTTGTGTCTCTTTTCATTGTAATTTTGTAATGGTCGACACATTAGACTCGTATGGTTCGGATGACAGTGATTTTTTAATAGAAGTTAAGTCAATGATAATATGCACGAATTAATGCGGAAAGCTATTTTAAATAAACTAATACATGAAATCCACTTCTTGTTTGTTTATAGTGCTGCATTTTGAGATAATAGCTTTTGACACCACCTCATTGCTGTGCATAAATGTACGACATCTTCGTGCTAATGTAAAGAAATAAGAAAACAAGGAAACAGACTTGAATATTGATGTATACATAAGGACATATACGCTTCCCAAGCTCAAGTACTTAAACATTTCGTGCAATTTAGACTTCCGAAAATTATCTCTCTATATTCATGCTTCATTTTTAGTTGCAGCTACCACCACTTTAACATAGACGTAAGATTATATCATAATTTTTCTCATCTTAGAACACCCTGAAGGTCTTGTAAATGTTTAAACTATTCATACGATTATTAGAGACGTTTAGTGTTCAAAGTGTATCTGCATGTATCAACAGTGTGTACAAATTCTCCGTCAAGATCAGGAACAATAAATATCATAACAGAAGTGGAGGTCGCACATAACTACACCTACAAATGCCGGGCTGGTCTAGTCGGAAAGGCAGGACAGGATGCGAGTCACGTGTCAATCAGATGGTTGCTGGACCTCGACAAATCTTACTTGTGGTATGTTATCAATGCGTTTTACTACTTGACAATGTGTTATTTTACATGCAAAAGCCCGTGCCATAATGCTTTGTCATATGCATAATTTCAAAACACAATTTCACGTCACCTGAATCAATATGTGTCTGGTCTTCAACCGTCATTCGATTTTCAGAGCACACCACCAATCTATCCTCCCAGCAGAGAAACAAACAAAAACATACAACCACTATGAGCGACCAAAGTCAATTTCGCGTTTCTTTACTTTTCGATTTTTAATGGTCAACAACATGTGGTATAGATGACAGTGACTTTTTAAAAGAAGTTAAGTCAATGATAATGCGCACCATGCACGTGAAAATCCGTTTTAAATAAGCACTTGAAACCAACTTATTGTTTAAAAGAGCTGCATTTATAGATAGTATATGCTTGCACATATGTACAGTGGTCCGATATTTAAGACCAGTTCGTGCTGATGAGGAGAAAGAAGAAAACAATAACACAGAATAGGATATGAATATATTCATAATTACGTATTTTACGTTCCAAGCTGAAATACTAAAGCGTTTCGCCGAGTTTAGACTTTCAGGCATTTTGTCCTTACATCCATGCTTCAGTTTGTAGTTGCAACTTGAATAGGGCTTGAAGATATTATCCCAATTTCTCTCATTTTAGAACAGCATGAATATACCGCACATGTTTAAACTATTCATACGATTATTAGAGAAGCTTAGAGTTCAAAGTGTATCTCCATGTTTCAACAGTGCACGATTCATGTAGAAAGCTACTTTCAATAAGCTAATACTTGAAACCCACTTACTGTTTTATAAAGCTGCATGTTGAGATATTAGTTCATGGCACCTCGGACAAGCTTGACTCAGCTCCCGTGGTGTGTCCTTGGGCAAGGCACTTTATCCTATTGCCTAAAAATGAAACAATCTAAAGGCCTCAGTGTACCGCAAAGTATCAAACAAGACCCCTCAAAAATCTTAAGTTTTCCATCAACACGCGAGGAGCCAATTTGATTTGCTCATACCTAGTGACGAGAAGGTAACTTCGTATTCTGCATCCATGGGAGTTCTACCCAGCAGCTCACGAAGCGTAACCGCTTGACATCACAAAGTAAATTCCATGAAGCGACTGCAAGAAGCCTTTCACCATCCGCTGTACGCTGACGCCTGTACCAAGCGCTTGACAATGTTTCTTTGCTTGTCCTATGAAATACCTCCGACGAATTAGAACAGGGTCGGCCCTTGGTGGTGGTGCAACAGCAAGTCATTTGCACGCAAAAGGCTCTAATACGAAGGATTCTGGCTAGTCCTTTCTACCAGGTCATCAGCGTGATAGTCGTCAGGCTCTGTGGTCCTCAGGTGGGGAAAGTCATTGTAGTCCCATTCATCGCTTATTGTGCTTTCCTGCTGACTCTTTAGGGCATACGTATTAGGATGTATAGCCACACCCAGGTAGTCTGTTCTAGCATTCTTTGCAATAGATATACATTTCCTCGCAATAGATATATATTTCATCGCTATAGATATACATTTCCTTGCAATAGATATACATTTCCTTACAATAGATATATATTTCTTCAAGAATTTGGATAAGTTTTTTTCCCATGTATTCTTTCTCTTCGGCTATACTCAATTTTATTTGCAAATGCCTCTTTACAAACGTTGTAAGATATTCCTTTGACTTGTCTCGTTTTACAACCCCATTAATTATGTGCATACGTTGTAACATTGGTAAGATTAGTACAGAAGGTAATTGTACAATGTACATGTTTATAATTAACAGTGTGTACAACTCCTCCGGCAAAATCAGGGGCGATAAATGAAATGCCAGAAGCGGAGATCGGACAGAACTACACTTACAAATGCCAGGTTGGTCTGCTAGGGGAAGGAGAACAGGATCCGACAGTCACGTGTCTACAGGATGGTAGCTGGACCTCAATAAATTTTATTTGCGGTAATTTAACAATACATTTCATTACATTGTTACCGTGCCATATTTGTTCATATATATTATTTCCTTGCACCTTTTGACGTCATAGATGATGACCTAACGTCATGTAAGGCATCCGCATTCCCTAAAGACTCTTTCATGACATTGTTGTATTTAATAAAATCGGTATTTTTGTCATGTGATTAATACATTCTTACGTAAGTGCTGTTTTAAGCTGACATTTATGAAACTCGTTGAAACTTTATTCTTCTGTTCGTCAAAGATCATAAAGATCAACATATTGCGCTATTTTACACTACTTAGTGTTATCATTCATAATATTGAATTACATTAGTTGACGCTAGCAATAGTCTTCTTTTCCTGAGCATGGCCGGGTATTGAAATGAAGTATTCTAATTTAAACTGGAGTTTCGATTTCAGTTGAATCACGCCCATGCATGCTTCAGTCTTCGTGTTCAATACAAAAAAGTAACTAATAAAAAGAACAATATTAAAGCAAAAATATCAAAATTGTATTTCAATAGATCGTTATTCAAAACAATAAAACAATACCATTATTGTCCTCTCTTAGACTGAAACATGCTCGTATATGTTTAAAACAAGGAACAACATCGATGCCAACCTATTCGCCTTATAATTTAGTATACAATGGCATTGTTGTGCCCAAATTGAAATGATCTGCATGACAAGTTTATATTTTGAATGTATATTTGACCTGAACTATACTACAGTGTCATCGTCTTATAATAAGGCGTATTCTCAAGAGCTCGGATGTGTTGTGATCGTCACGCAAACTACACCCTCGATGAGGCTCCTAAACATCACCAACACCCCCTTTGTGCCATCGCCACTAAGCAAGCGCCGATACTACCTGGTGACTTGCTCTACAATTTTGTTATATTGTATTTACGACCATCATACATTGTTATGAGTGTATACTCTTAAATTAAGTAGCAGAAAAAAAGTTGAAAAACAAAAGGCTTTATAAAATTCAATAAATAATTTATTTCCCTAGAACACAATGTGAAAATTACAACAGAACTTAGGGTATTGCAAATCAAATCCCAATATAATCCTAAAATTACAGAGAACGTTCATAATGTTTATAAAATAAAATGCTAGTTATTATTAGAAAGTCCTTTACTAAGTTAAATACCCTGGACAACGCCAAGGACATCAGATATATTGTAGGGGAATCCTAATAGCCTGGACCCAAATCCAAAATTAATATATTTACTTCTATAAATAATGCTCCTGATATTAAACACATTCACATAGGAAATATTTTAGCTATGTAATAGCTGTTTGCAAAATTAAAAACGAATCAGGTCAAGTAGAAAATAAACTTGATTTTGAACAAGGATAAGTCCAACGTACAATATTGCATTACAATAGCATACCAAGAAATAAACAAATAAAAAATAAAACGCACTACAAAACAATGCAGATTAAATATACATAACACTTCCCCCCATAAAGAAAAAGAAAGATTTATCCAATAAAGCTTTCTTTTTAATATTGGCGAAAGATCCATTTGTTACAAAATACACAAGATTAAATCTTATCAATGACACAAAGTATAAAAGAAACAATATAATATTACTATACACGTGAAAGTGCATCTGCTATTGAATCGTCTTTTCCCTTAACGTGCCTAATGCCAATATTGCATTTCTGCAACATCAAATTCCACCAAAATATTCTCTGTTTTATGTTTTTCATCTTGCCGATGAAAATAAGGCCCTTGTGGTCACTAAACACAATAATTGGATCAGAAACTGATATAATATAAACTTCAAAGTGTTGCAATGTCAGTATCAATGTCAAACATTCTTTCTCGATTGTGGTGTAAATTCTCTATTGGTTATTAAATTTCTTGGAAAAAATAGCACACTGGATGATCTACAATATCTGTGTCTTCTTGAATCAATACTGCCCTAACCCCAATATCACTTGCATCAAAAGATATTTTAAATGATTGGCGGAATTTTGGAGCTGAAAGAACTGGTGCACTCTTAAGTATGGCCTTTAATATATAAAATCTTCCTGACATTATTCATACCAATGAAACTTATTTTTCTTCCTCATCAAAGTTTTCAGTAGTTCAGCAATCATGGAAAAATTTGGAACAAAATTTCCCGATAGTATCCAGCCAGATCCAAAAATCGCATCAGTAGCTTTTACTGATAGGCACAGGGAATTCAGAGGACGTCTTGACCTTAGCATCAATCTAGTTTGCCTATGTCCCACCCATACATTTTGAAATGCAACACAAGCACCACAAAAGTCACTTTTAGATAAATTAATTGTCAAATTTGCATCAATGAGTCTGCCAAAGAATTTCCGAATTGTCTCTAGGTGATCTTCCCATGTGTGTAGATGATAACGTCATCGATGTAAACATCACAATTATCTAGGCATGATATAATCATGTTCATGAAACGTTGAAATGTACAAGGCGAACCTTTCATCCCAAACGGCATTACTTTATATTGATAAATTCCATCTGGAATTACGAATGCCAAACTTTCCTTTGCCCTTTCCGTCAGTGGAATTTGCCAAAATCCTTTAAGAAAGTCAAATTTGTTGACATACCTTGCATTCCAAATTTATCAATGCTGTCATCGATTCTTAGTAATGGAAATGAATCTGTTCTAGTCATACTGTTCACCTTTCTGTAGCCTGTGCACATGCGGAAAGTATTATCTGGTTTCAGTACAAGTATAATTGTTAACTCCAGTCACTTTAACTCGGTTCTTTGAAATCATTCTCCAGCTAATACTACGGAGTATTGATAATATAATTTAAATCACTTACTTTCGTTACAACTGTGTAAGAACCAAATCGTTTTTGCCTAAAGAGGATTTTGTGATTTGGGCAAAAGAGCCAGCACTCTGTCACGAGGCTTAAAACTCCTTTCCTTCATATCTTTTTTGTCATATTTTAATTTCATTTTTGACTGAATAGAGAGCAGATTAGTACTTAAAATCTCACAAAAGCCTTCTAACAACGTCAATGGTCCAGGCACAGTATATCCAAAACCTAGTTCAAAGGAACTGAATCTTAACCTAACACCAAACAACCGTAAATGAGAAGCTCCTGTATCCCTAAACATTTTAATAGGGATAAGTTTGGCTGAATCATCCATGCGTGACATTGAATCGTTTGACATGGATGATTTATAATACTCGATAATAAAATCAGACTTGCGTTTGTTTGACCCATCAAATGTATTGCTTTCAATCCATGACCGTGACATTGACCTCTTATAAATAAGGGCATATGAGACAGGTCTGTCTTGATTCTATTGCTTATTTTTCGATATGTAGCAATCATACATAACGTGCCCTTTCTTCTTGTAATGGGTACACATAGGACGAGATAAGAACTGCTGATCTCTCTTATCAGAAACATGATTTTTAAAAGTTTTGCCAGTTTAAAATTTAGAAGCACTCGTATTTGGCTGAACTAGTTTTTACCAGAACATTGCTGAGTGGACGACTTACTGATAAAAGAAATTTTATGAGCTGAGGAAAACTTATCAGCTGTATCAACAACATTTTCTAAAGTTTCGACTTTATGGTCATCAAGATAAGTCTTAACGTCACTATGGGCGCAGTTCTTGAACTCTTAAACTAATGTTGAGTTATCTGAGATTTTCGTAATCTTGACCCACTTTCGTGGCTAAGCACTACCTATCGAATAGCTGCTCTTTTTGTCTTGCAAAATTCGACATGTGCTTGTCTAGTTTCTTTTTTATAATTCCTTAACTTTTGACGATAAGCCTCAGGTACCAACTCATAACCCTTCAAGATGCATTCCTTAACCCGTTCATAATCAGCACTTTGCCGTAATGACAGAAAGTATAGATGTCACGAGTTTTGTCAAAAGTGCTCTTTGTAATATTAAAGTCCAATGCTCTCTTGATCATTTCAAATCTTCAGCAATTTTTCCAAAATGTGGAAAATACTTATCTACTTCATATTCTTTAAAAGGGGGTATTAACCTAATATTCTCAAAACCTTAGCTTGTGTTTAAAGTGGAGGGTTTCTTTTCACTTGCCAGCTCTAATTTTTTTAATTTAAATTGAATTTTTCATACTTCCTTTTATCTTTGTCTCTATTTCCTCCTCCAGCAATTGCATCTGCATTTGTTTCTCCTCTGTCTCCAATTGCATTTGCATTTGATTTGATCTGTCCTCTTTCTGTAACTGCATTTTCGTCTCTCATTCATCTTAATCTAATTGCTTTTGTCTTTCTTGAAGCTCAAGCTTTCTTAACTGTATTAGATCTTCAGTACGAATGAATACTCTTTCCAGTAACACGATTATATTGTCTTCCACTTGATCCTCAGGTCGCAATTAACATTTTCTCAAAAAACTCATTACCTAATAGAAAATAACCTTCTGGAAATTGCTTAATGTTTAGAAATTAAAATGGTAGCTATTATTAAAAGTCTGTGACTAAAATTATAAGATACAATCTGGACAATATTCGGTATACCAGGTAAATTGTAGGGGAATCCCAATAACCTAGAACCAGACCCAAATAAACATATTTACTTCTATAAATAAGTATCCTGATATTAAACTCATACACATAGAAAATACTTTAGCCATGTGTGTGGTGCTTACAGAATTAAACATTCGATAATTCAGGTGAAATTGAAAATAAATTTGATTTTGGACATGTTTCAGTCCAATATACATAATACATTACAGAAAAAGAACTGAAAATATAAAAATATGAAAGAACCAACTAACCAGCAATGCAAATTAAATATACATAACACTATATATATATATATATATATATATATATATATATAACATATATATATATATATATATATATATATATATATATATATATATATATATATATATATATCTATATATACACAGAGAGAGAGAGAGAGAGAAAGTTGTCATCAAAGTAATTTTGTGTTTTAAATTAAGTAAAACTTAAGATAAACAGGCGTTTCCACAAGTTCATGCGGACGTTAACTTACGGTTCGAGTGGCGTTTCGACCAAAGCCATGGTGCTTTCTGGGGAGCATGTTACTCATTACGATGGAGGTAAACAGGGAACAGATATGTATCATTCTGTGATCTCCAGACAATACTTTGTTTTGGCATACAACAGAAATGCCTAAAACAAACTCATGACAATCGTAATCGCAGCTAAGAAACGAGCAACTTACTTTGAAAGAATGAATTGATTAGATGCATGATTGATTAGACTATTAAACTATTATTTTGTAATTATCTTTCAAGTTTAGCATTTGTATGTTATTTCAAGATGAGAATCTTATTTCTGATTTTTTGTTGCAATGCATGTGATGATTAATGTGGATTTTAGTGCTTGTGTATATATGTATATGTGTATTTATGTGTGTATATACGTATGTCTCTATGTGCGTATATATGTATGTGTGTATACATGTATGTGTGTATTTACGTATGTGTGTATCTATGTATGTGCGTATATATGTATGTATATATATGCATGTGTGTATATAAGTATATGTGTATTTGTGTACGTATGTGTGTATATACGTATGTGTGTATATATATATGCATGTTTGTGTATATGTATGTGTGTATTTGCGTATGTATGTGTGTGTATATGTATGTGTGTATTTATGTATGCATGTGTGTATATATGTATGTGTGTATATATTTATGTATGTATTTTGTTTATGTATGTATGTGTATATATATATATATATATATATATATATATATATATATATATATATATATATATATATGTGTGTGTGTGTGTGTGTGTGTGTGTGTGTGTGTGTGTGTGTGTGTGTGTGTGTGAAGGATTAGAAGACGGTAATCCTAATGAGATTTTTAATTTTTCCATTCTGATAATTTACTAGTTTCATTCTCATTCAGTAAAACGGAACTGGACGAACGACACATAATATCTTGACAACACATATGGATCTGATATAATCAGGACAGAGACAGGGATTGAGTTGTTGACGTGCATGCAACAATGTGACGATTTGAACGACTGCTTGTCCTTCTTTTATGATAATCACACAGGCCAGTGTGCGTTATCCTCTTCATTCCGAAAAGGATCGCCACTGGGTGTTCAATCTACTTATGGGCGGATCTATTACACAGGTAAATATTATATAATTCCTATTCCAATAACGATGACATGAAGTTATGCCCATGTAAAATACTTACATCCATATGGGTATGTATGTATGTATGTATGTATGTATGTATGTATGTATGTATGTATGTATGTATTCATCTATGTAGGTACCAAAGATTAGAAGAAAAAAAAAATTCCTTAATGAGGTGACTGATTTGTATCCATTCAAATTAGTAAAATATAAATCTAGAAGCAAGAATTAATCGGTCATTCCGACGACGATTACCACAGAACATTCAATTTTCTGACTGACGTTCTATTACACAGGCAAATATTAAATAATTACCATACAGATGACAATGTCGTGAAGACTAAATGTCAATATTTATGTCGATGTAAGGTCCGAAAGAAAATAATGTAATATAACAAGTACGAGTCATACTCGTTTTTATTACATTAAGGTGATATTGGTTCTAATTATAAACTCGAATTATTACATTACAAATTCTGATCGATAGTTTTTCTTGGGGGGGGGGTGTTATTTGTTTTGTTTCGTTTTCTTGTTTTCTTTTTGTGTCTTTTGCTTTTTACAAACAACTGTATTAAAACTGATTGTAATTTACTTCATTTACAATTGAAAAATCCCGAATAACCGTTTGCCGTATGTTTTATTCAGAAGTCATTCACATACAGTACAAAATTAAGCAATTGATAACGAGTACGTGCAGGTTGCAGGATACTCGTTACTATGGACTTTCTTTGCATTATTATTATCACCCAAACTCACGAATAAATATATATATATATATATATATATATATATATATATATATATATATATATATATATATATATATATATATATATATATATATAATAAGGGGGTAAAGGAGTGAGTTTGCTATAGCTATGATAATTTGAAAGCATTTAGTTGCATATGAAAATACAATTATTTTTAACATTGCAATGACTATATTACAAAATATATAAGAAACGAAAAATTCCCAGCATTACGTCTGTCAGTTAGTTATATATTTGTCATTTTTTTGCAATGAAATATGGTAATATTAATGAACAGGTTGATGGTTACTTCTGGAGTAGAATTAACAAGTTATGTAATGTCTCACCAGGAGTAATGTCTGTCTTTTTAATCCTGAAACTTGTAAACATCAAGATTAATGGAGTATGTTTTCTTGTTTTATCCCCGATTGCTTTGCCATGGATCTTAAAAATGTTTGCATTTCTCAGAGACTCCTGTGTGAAAATACGTGGATCTTTTGCGGTCTGGATTTCAACATGAATTTCAATACTTTTAAATTTATTTTCATTTCAAAAAGGGAGTAAACACTTTATTGTCGAAGTCCGTGAATTCCCACAACTCGCCGTATTTAGCGCAAGCGTACCAGACATAGTAAATGTTATGGCTTCCAAAGAAAGCGTGACTATACCGCAATCTGAAATAAGATCGATAGTAAAACTGCACGGTACAAATGTTTACTTTGGTAAAGGGTATTTGCTACATTTTCGGGTTTAATAAGTAATATCCTTGTAGTGTTCAAGAAAGTAGAAATTACTCTATCAGTTTTTCCCTTTCAATCACGACAAAAACGTGTGAGCTAGTCTTACTAACTGAATCAGAAACACTGCTTCATTACTGAATGTGATTTTTATGATATTTTAATAACACTGAAACTGCTTGTTCCCTATAACCCTCTTTAGGTACTTTTTACCACTTGATCAATCGATTTTTCTTTCCTCCTTGTTATATCGCTTTTGCTCTATATGTTTATTTGTTTTATATTTTCTTCATTCTTTTTTATTTCCTTTCCATATCAGTTTATTACGAATTGACCTCATCCAAATAGATCAACAGTCCAATAATCAGCCTTTTATGAGTACTGTACAAAGTATTTAAGAATATTAAATGATAAAAATTATTGTTAAGATAAGAACATATTCATGAACAAATTATATCATCAATAAATCTCTTCCGGTTATTCTACTCATGCCTATCTTGTCAATATGTTCTAAAAACTATAAATTATCAAATATACATGTACGTCGAAATTATAACATAAATTTATATTATCTGATCAATGCACATTTAGGCAATTTCACATTTTAAGAGTAGAAAGTATGTGTGATATATTGCATTGCATCCGCGTTGTGTCGCTTTCCTCTGAATTGCTGATCCATTGCAGGATTAATAATAATAATAATAATAATAATAATAATAATAATGCAAATCCCAACAATCCAGCTCAGGACGGTCATGATGCCAGATAAGGACTACAACTATACCGCATTAACGTTTCGTAGTCTTAACTGTCAAGTCTCATTCGTAAACGGCCCATTCAATTTTTCGACCGTTCTTTTTCACGTAAATTCGTCTATCATGCCAATATAGAAAACCACATTACAAAACGAAGTGGGGGTTGTAAAATGCCTTTTACACGGAATTATTCCATGCTCTGTACTAAAATGTCAACTTAAGCAATATCTAATTTATTGTATAGCTTACAATAGGAGAAATACATCATGTTCACTCCATCTCGTAAATTATTTACGACCTCAGAGTGACTGTAGCAGGGACTCCCTCTTTGACCAAATTATGAACTGCCATTTTTCAGCCCTTTGTGATATGGAATACGGTAATGTCAGTTTGGGAAGTTCTTACGTCTGCATCAAGTACCATAACACAAAAAACACATTCCACGACGCAATGGCAATATGTGAATCTGAAAAGGCAAGGATGCTTGCCGTTACGAAAGAGGCTGAGATAGCTGATATAAAGAAGTTTATTGGGTGGAACATGGGTAAGTGACGATGCTGCTAACTGGATAGAACACAAGCAATGTTAGTCGCAAAACATTTTAAGAATAAACTCAACTCAACGGTTTAGAATCTTTAACACGTTCTCTAACGTTAAGTAAAATAAAGTTAGAAACAGCGCAGTTAGAATCGCTTACGACTTTGTAAATGTCATAAACATCAGTGACATTTAATGGTGATACAGCACGCAGTCACCGGTACAAGTACCAATGACCGCTTAGCGTCATTTTCAACAGATTTGACATTTATTGGCAGTACTGAGCTTTCAGTTTAAATAGCTCATGTCGAGCATCAATGTAAATATCACAAAACCAAGTAAATATAAACAGGTAACTGATAGTAGCGAGTTAGAAACCAGACAACAAACTCTTCCAAAAACTTGATACTCTTTACAATCGGTGTCCCTACAATGTTCCATTTGGAAACATTCAGTTTCCCGTACACCATTTTAGTCCCAATATACCTACATTGGTGTTGCAATGCAATCTTCATCATTGTATCTTACTCTTTCCATTTTTCATATCAAATTTAAACTTACACATGAGAAATAATATGATAATCTCAAAGAGTACATTTTACAAAATAATAATAATTTCACCCGTTTCTGAACGTATGTGAAGACCTTGTACGAATATAGTGGTATTTTTTTATATTTCTGGGTCGTTGCTTGATCAGACTATATAAAGGTTTGCACCATCACACTGTTTAAAACAAAATTTGGAAAACAATCTGAACAAGTTGTGTATTAGTGAGAGAGTCAAACGTTGATAGATAGATAGATAGATAGATAGATAGATAGATAGATAGATGAAATGTTCGATATCGTTAAGTATTGCAAGAGACGTTCCAATGCACGGACGGACGGATGGACGCTTGAATGCCCAAATAATACAGAGTCCAGACGGTCATACCGAAAGGTGATTAAATAACGTAAACCTCTGAAACGGTAAAGAAATTTTATCTGAATCAATTGATGGTATTTCCTGCTGAGGCTGTCCTTACTCAACAGCAAGTATCACAATTTCTTACGATTGCAGGTGGAGTGTGAATAGAACAACAATAAATGTCACAATTTAATTATTACATATGCAGCAAGCGGTCACATTTACGAAAAATAATATAGCAAGTGTCACAACTGCCGGTAAGTGCCACATTGTGATATTTATCGGCGTTTGTGACATATGTGGGCGCCATAAATCTTTCAGTGCCTTCGTCACTATAGTAGATCAACTAGATTTCAAGTACGTAGGCATACTTTTAAGTATTCTGTTATTCCTTTTCCTCAAACTTCTAGGACAACTCGACGATGTCCACGTTATATTTGAAAAAGGACTTCGTATAAATTATATGTTTGTTTTCTTTATCCACAAAAACTAAATTCAACACGTTTCTTGATATAAACATACAATATGTAAACCTTGAGATAAATGAGCATTTTATTGAATCATCTACATACATACATGCACACACATACACACACACACATACACACATACATACATACATACACACACACATACACACATACATACATATATGCATACATACATACATACACAAACAAACAAACAATCATACATACATACATGACCTTTATAGATACATATCAATATTTTTTTACACAGACTGGACATTTATTGGTATATCAGATGAATCTATGGAGGGGAACTGGGTCAACGTGGATGGAGTATCGGTTGATCCATTTTGGAATCCATCTGAACCAAATGGCGTGAGAAATGAGAATTGTGCAATCATCGGTCTTTCATATCCAGGCCTTATAAACATATCCTGCGACCTCGTGTATTGTTTTCTTTGCTATAAATATTAATTTGTGATGCATGCAGACTAACACTCAGTTATATTTTAAACACGAGCGATATGGTTCTTTTTTATTTTCTGATATTTCCTTTTAGCTCACTTGGCATTAAGGTCATGTATGCTTATTATATAACCTAGTGTCGTCATGCGGTTTTCCCGTATGTTGTCCCTCCGTCCATATTTTATTTTCCTCAAAAACCCTTCAGCAGTTCTGAACATAATAGGTTATAGGTTATGTTTGTGTCAGAGTCGTCTCCCTAGTAATAAAATGGCTTCCGTAGGAACCAGGTTTTAACTTTAACAACTAAGCCAGTTTTGATCAAACTTGCCAGGAATATTTCTTAGGACGACGCCCTATAAAAATGCACATGAGTTATAGTTTCTCCACCAATCATCTGGTCTCTATTGTAGCACGTGTAAAAGTTTATTTTGTTCTGTATTATCTAAAATTTATCAGCTATATTTGGTAAGACTGTGTACGGATGTTAGTTACAACGATATGTATTAACAATGACACCATGTTGAGATCTCAGGAGTTAATGTGCCTTCCATGCCAAGGCGAGTAAACCCTGTTTTCTCCCACGCGGCCTTGGCCTCCTTTGGACAAAAAATACGTACATATTGGTAGCATTTTCTCTCTGCATCATGGCGTTTGGTAATAAAGAAGAACAAAATTTCAATAACTTACACTGAAATTTAGCCAGATAACTTTGAAATTAAAACTGACAATTTACATCTTAGTAATGCAATCAGGGCATTGCCCAACAGGCGCACGATATCACGCACCCTTGAGCCTCTTGTTTTAAAAATCTTTGTTCGAAGATATCGTTTATGGGACTAATGAGAAAATCTCTGACTTTTATTTTAAAGCTAAAGAAAAATGCTAGTAGATTCCTTATTGGTCTGGCCGATCTCTGCTCCGTTTATGTGTATACTGTTAAACAATATTCTTACATAGGAATATCAGGTGCCGCGTGAGGTCTTATGGGAGGAGTTGTTATTTCCTTTTCGAGTAGATGCTTGGAATATAATGTATGAAATTAATGATTTCTTATGTAAAAATACATCATTTGCTGTGCACAAAACCTGTTGTGCATAGTGCTTTCGCCTATACTATACGAGGAAGAGAACAAAAAGTATTTTGTGTTGTATTTTCTCCTTTTCAAAATAAAAAACATAATTGTGTTGTGTGCTATATTTTATATTATACTATTTGAGACACAATTGTGTTGCATAGTGCATTTTTTTACTGGTCGAAGTGAAAAGTACAAGTTATTTTATTTATTAATCGTTGTAGATGTGCCTACTTCTTTGCAAATATTTATCCACTGTTCATGGGTTAGACCGAGAATAGATAATTTCTACAATGCGTTGAAGATATATTATTCTAGCAAATATCGTCTTTTAATGCTTGTGTCTCTTGACTCAGGAACGCACTTTGGCAACTCCTGTTTCATTTCTGATTATCAAAATTTGATGTTAATTCATTTCGAAAGTGGATTCAATTACAAACAATTATTGTATTTCACCAAATTTAATGAGGTACAGTTTTAAAAATCAGACATGTATAGATCTGTAAAATTTTAGTAATATATGCGCCAGTTAAAAATTTACCATTGCCATCATTTGAGGTACTCATCTGAGCAAAATTTAAAGCTCTTGCAACAACGATTACAAATTCTTCATATAACCTTCTGTCATTTCAACCAAATGTATTCAATGCAAATATATTAAATGTCAGCCAACCATCCGACTTCGTAAGTCTTTCGACTGCAGATAACACCTTATATGTAACGGTGTGGAGATTCTAAACTGAAATGCTTATATGTGGAAATATTTGACAAAGAATGTGTTCAGTTATATCTGTTGCAAAATGCACCATTATTCGTTCTTAGTCATGTTCGTTTTTGGCATAGGGTATTCACATTCTGGACCAAGGAGTCTATGTCAGCATCTCCCAGGAGGCAGACGTACTCCAAATTGTATCTAGCAGTTTTATGTCCTCTTTGCATATATGTAAATATATTATTAGCTGCAAATTCGAACTACCTTCTTCCATACATATATAATGTCCGTGATTGTTCTGTCTTTGTTCTAAAAAATGCATACTAATGAGAAATATGTAGTAATTTTATCTTGTATATTAATATAGTAATTATGTCGTATATAATAATGTAGTAATTATGTCGTATATATTAATGAAGTAATTATGTCGTATATATTAATGTAGTAATCATAGTAATTATATATTATTGTTTTCTTTCATCATAGCTTGTGATTCTGATAATATATGCATTGTTAAAAGTGTTATTCTCTACCTACTTCATGTTCTGCGACAATAACATTCATCAGTGATCTCTAAAGAGTTTAAATATTATATGCCCTCACGTTTCGGCGTCTATAGTCAAACATCACACATTTGGAACTTATTTGAATTCATGTGCAACAACTTAAGTATTATTCAAAAATAATTGCTTCGCATTAAATAAGCAAAATATATTTTGCTTATTTATATTTACTGAATAGGTTATTTGATCATTTCACGAATATCATATGATATTTCAAATGCAGAAATTCTTTGAAAATATGATATTGTTAGGCCTTAATTAACTCTGTCATAAAGTAAAAAAATGTCATATTTGTTTTCGAATGTAATTTTATATCCTGAGTGTTGTTTTGATTGAATAAAGAAAATTGTCCCTACATCCTTGAGAATGTTTGTCTTCTTCATTACAGTTAACATTAAACCTTGTCACCTTTCGCAACACTCCAAACTTTTTGTCTGGGGAGTTTTCCCCACAAATACTTTCGTTGGTATAATGGCGAGAAAAACACCTTTCTTGATCGAAAATGTGAACATATATATATATATATATATATATATATATATATATATATATATATATATATATATATATATATATATCGACCAATGCTTATGATAATAAATGTAATACACTTACAACCGTATGCACATTTAATATAATATATATCTGATTCAAAATCGTACATGCACCTTACTCAGTAGTATGTATAATTAAGTATTTGCATCATTTTCTGAAACATCTGTTCTTTAAGCTATGATGACACGAACCATGAAGCATCAAAAGCAAAGATTTTATTCAGAAAGTATTATTATTTAATGTAGGTGATGTAACTATTCATAAAATACCAGCAAGGAACGATAACCCACATTTACCTTTGAAAAATAAACTGGCAGATCAGGATCAAAGATGTGCTGGGGAATGTACACGAGGAAGTAGAACTAACCAGGCTTCGCTTGCAAAAACAAAATTCCCAAATTAATACATACGCAATTATATATATATATATATATATATATATATAT